>JAQQSW010000568.1:0-19848 GCA_028646575.1 Pseudocheirus occidentalis | reverse complement strand
CAGGGGAATTCACATCTTTTCACCAATGGACAGAGTTCTGGGAATTCACACCTTTTCACCAATGGACAGAGTTCTATACTTAACACTAGGTTACTAGGATCTACTTAACATCTTATCAAACAAATTAATTACCATTACAGGGCAGCCCCCACCAGCTTTGGCTCCCTGAAAACACACCCCAGGACCACCACCCAAGAACACCATCCTGATCCAGACCGCTCAACACAAGAGTACTTAGCCTCTGAATGATCACTTGGCCACCCTGCCAGGAGCACTGAAGCAGCCATGTGGAGGCCGCTGCAGGGCTGCTGCTACTGCCGCTTCCTTGCCCTGGAGGCAGTTTGGCCAGAATGCTTTTCTCCCCCAAATTTAACTGAATTCCACTGACCTTTCACTTAGACCTTGTTTCTTATGGCTCGATAATTCTGGAAACTGCTACAGCTGCCGCTGATCTACTCTTCTGAAGGCTACAGCTGCAGCTCCTCCTGGCCACCCTGAGGCCAAGTCTTGGTTTCAGGCTAGGCTAGTTTCAGTTCCCAGCATGTTGTGATGAGCCCGTCCTGCTGAGCTGCCTTCGGTATTTTTATGTGAGTTTTAGAGCCCTAAAATTTGTTTAGAGTCATATTTTATGGGTATTTGTGATGGCTATGTGGGAGCTGTGGAACCTTGTTGTTTCTATGCTGCCATCTTGGCTCTGCCCTCTCCAGAGACCTTGTTTTTCATCTTTGTCTTCCTACTAACAAACCCAACTCCTGGAGCATATAATAAGACTTAATAAATTCTTGTTGAATGAATGGTTGTTGTGTTTTGTTTTCAAGGAGGACCAAAGTGACATAGCTATGTTATAGCATACCTTCTTTGATGCAGGCACACCATGCTGGAAGCATCTCCTATGTCATGCATTCAGTTCCCAAGTTCCTCAAAGAGACCTTGAGAGTGTCCTTGTATCTCTTCTTCTCACTTCCATGTGAGATCTTGCCTTGTGTGAGTGAATGAATGAATGAACATGAAGATTGAATGAGCATAGTCTATGTAAAGAATATGAATTTTAAAGTCCTATATAAGTCAACTGTTATAGTTAAGAAATAAAATTGTACTACTAATTATAATTGATATCTCCCTCTGGGTAAAGGTAAATCATATTAAATATAGTCAGGACCTGAATTATGGACAAAGTGTTGGATATAATGTCAATAAGACCTAGGTTTAAATCTCTCCTCAGACCCTTGGGTAGATGGATATTGGAACCAGCTCTAGAGGGCCAATTGTTAAATTTTCTGTGTGAGTATTGGTACTTCAGAAATCAACAATGGTAACAAATTAGGGCTTGATTTATTGTTTCATTGATTGTCTAGACTTAAGAAAGTGTGAATAATGCAGATTAATTTAAAAAGTATGTGAGCATGCATTGTATTTTCCGTTGGAGAGCCCAGTTGTTAAACATGGCAAGCACATTCTTATAATGCTATATGAACATTGCTTGAGTTTCACATCTGTGTAGTAGAGGGCTAAGGAAAAAAAAGTTATTATCAGACTGTAGGGCTAATAACAATACAACAATACCACAATGAGCATTTAATTAATTAATTAGTTAATTTTATTTTATTCTTAATTTATGAGACAAAACAAGAATTTCCATAACAAAGTATAATAAAAATGAATGTATATAAAACTGGAAATCTATTATGTATAACTTGCTGTTTCATTCACATCTATAATAAATTCTTATATATATATATAATATGAGACATATATAATAAGAGACACATTATGTATATGTATGTATAATAAATTTATTTTTTCCTTCTTTTTTCTCCTCTCTTCCCCATTAGATACAGATATATGTATGTAAAATTATTCTATACGTACTTCTATTCTAACTCTCTTGTTCTTTCTCTAGATGCAGAAAACTTCTTTCTTCATATGTCCTTTGTAGTTAATTTGGGCATTTATAACAGTTAAAATGGCTTCTTTGCTCAAAGTCATTCTTAAAACAACATTGCTGTTACCATATACAATGTTCTCTCTCTTTTTCGTATGTCTTTTTCTTGGAGGGGGGAACACAGGGCAATTGGGGTTAAGTGACTTGCCCAAGGTCACACAGTTATTAAGTTAAAATATTCTTTTGATTCTCACGAGGCCTGTAGATAGCATTTTAAGGGTTGCAAAGTGCTTGACATTCATTATCTTATTGGAGCCTTACAACATTCTTCCACTTAGTTAATAACTGTCCAACACTTGGCAAGTTACTCAATTTGAGCATCAACATCCTGATCTGTAAAATGATGGGGATGAGCTTGATGACCCTTAAGGTCCCTGGCTGCTTTGAATCTATGAACTAAGCAATGACTTCATGTGGTCACAACTCTGAAAGATCATAGTGCCTGGTAGATAGGAGGTGTTCAGACTGTGAATTGAGTTGAATGGAGTTGAGTGGGATAAAGACCCCAAAGACCCTTACCCAAACAAATTCAGAGGTTTCTCCAGGCAGAAACAGAAGCTCTTTATTCGAAAGACAAATCTTGCGAGAGTTGGGCGTCACCTACTCCAGTCAGTCCGGTATAGGGAGGCACCCAAAAAGAGGCAAGCAAGCAATTTTATACCCTTGTACAAACAATTCTATGAAAAACCCCCAAATTTCCAGATAAACCCCCAAACCCTCTCCCACCAAAAATCCCCTAATGCTGGATCATTACCCTATTGGTGGGGTAACATGACCTCACAGTCTATGCAGGACCCTGGAAAGCCCCTCTTGCCCAATACAGAGACATATAGCTATGATTATCCATATGTAGCAAAAGGGGGCTGTCACAAAAAGCCCCTCACAGGAAGAAGGAAGGGGGAGTAGGGGCACACTATCTGATTTCCCCAAAATCAGGTGATTTACAGGAACATGAAACTTAGGCCTAATGACATCTAGGACCTAGCTCAAGTTTGGTTAACTGTCTCTTTTATTTTATGAGAATGCTTTCACTTATCTCATTCAGAGTTAAGTAAACAGATAATTTTGGTGCATTGGCCAAATATAAATGATTGACTCTGACTCAAAAACTTCAAGAACAGTTCCCTAACTTCAATATATAAAAGCCAGCATTTTGTCAGTGTTACCCGTGGTCCAGTGCCGGAAATTCTGGATTTACACAAACTGGGTTCAGTATTGGAGCAGCCCTCTCTCCTTCCCCTTCTCCACCTCCCCACACAGCATGTCTCTGGCTCACTTTGCCCTCATTCAGGTTTTCCTTGTTGCATTGTAGGAGGAGTCAGGTGAAGAGCTGAGCAGAACCACACAGGAGTAGCCATTAAAAACAAAAACAAAAGCACCAAAAATTTTTATTATTGCTCATAAAAGGAAGAGGGGAAAAGATGCCAACAAGAAATAGTTTCCCATTGTACAGTCCCCATTACCCCTGGGCCCTTGCCAAAGGCAGCACACAGTGGGGTGGCTCCCAGATGTGAGCCAACGTTTGGTACACATCCAAGTTCATTTAACTTCCTAGGGAGTCCAATACCTTAGGGTAGTATTATAATGATGAAAGCCTGTATCCTAAGTCCTTAGGAGGGTAGGAAGGTTCCTGGAGGGAAAAAGAGGATAGTAAGGGATTGATTCAACCCCAAGTGCTTTATTCTTTTCTAGGGGGAATCCAAACAACAATATAGCTTTATGAGTCAGAAAGATTGTATACGTTTTTGAACTGTAGTTGAAAGCCTAGAGCCCCTCAGAGCTCAAACTTACAAAAAATTTTAGACAAAGAACTAGATGTCTGACACCAATAGAGGAAGGAGTGCCCTATCATCCATAGGGGAAGAGAATATTATATCTTGGACCAATGAAGTGAGGACATTTTCTAAACTGCCTAATAAGAAATAGAAATGAGGCTCAAGAGCATGGGGAATTTAGCTTTAAGTGTGCCAATCCAGCAAGAGACTGAAGGAGAACAATATCCAGTTTCTGGCCTTGGCATACATGCATCCTGGGAGGCTGGGTTCATAACAGGCAAGCCAATTTCCACTGGTTCATACTTCGGGAATTCAGAATACAGCTGCTGTCAAACAGGATAGCTCTAATTCCAACAAAATACACAGACAAAATAGAAATTATCTAAAGGATTAATGGTCGTCCATGGTTGACATAATCCTTTCTTCTCCATTGTGTCCCACCTTTTCTTCAGAGACCCATACAATCTTTTGACTTATAATTCTATGCTGTTGTATGGATTCCCCCTAGTAAAGAATAAATGCTTGGGGTTCAATCAATCTGTTATCCTTCAGGAACCTTTTTTTCCCTCCTGGACCTTTTTATTTAATCCATTTAAGGACTGACACAGGCTTTCATCATTATAATAAGGTATTAAGCTCCCTAGGAAATTAAATGAAATTGGATGTGTACCAAACATTGGTTCATCCCTAGAAGATGATTTGATTGATGGAGATGCTTGTACCTATCAAGAGGACATAATCATATCAAGTTGACCAGACTTTCCTGATAAAGTCTCTACACCAGTATAGGCACTCACTCCGTAGACACAAATTGGCCCCCTCAATGATTCACTAGGTGGAAGTAAAAACATGCTCTGGCCAAAAATTCATATCTGTATAACCAGTTTGCTGATTTTGTAGCCAGATAGAGCATCTGCTAATTTACGTGTAATAGTCATGCAGTCTGCCACTGATACTGTTACTCATAATATTTTCAAATTGGCAAGATCTTTTTGGAATTCTCTGACTGTCTGCAAGGATCCATGGCCATAATACCAGAACAGTCATTAAATTATACATATACATATACATATACATATACATATACATATACATATACGTATACATTTACATATACATATACATATACATACACACATACACACATACACACATACACACATTATATATATACATACACACACACACACACACACATATATATATCCTTTGGCACCAGTGGTGCTATTGCTAGGCATATTCCCCAGACAGTCAAAGACAGAGTGTGAAAAATATTTAAAAGTGCATTTTTCCCAGAAAAATATTGGAAAGAAAGTAGATGCTTATTGCATAGGAAATGGGTGAATAAATTGTGGTGTATGAAGGCATGAAAATGTTTTTGCATTATAAGAACTTATGAATTTGAAGAATCTGGAGAAACTTATTTGTTCTACACAACAACTCTGGGATGTAGATGCTTTTATTATCTCCATTTTACATTTGAGGAAACTGAGACAAACAGAAGTGACTTGTCTAGGGTCACACAGCTAGTATGTTTATTAATCCTAGGAAGTTGTTACTTGTTAATTCATGTAATATTCAAATAGTAAGAGAAATTATTATTAATAACAAATTATTTGGGGAGACTCTGATTTCCCCCTTTTTCTTTTATCCTAATTTCAAGACCTCAGTCTCTGAAGGCTGAGTTAATCTCTTCTATCCAGACCCCACCCAGGTGGGGAAGTCATTGTGCTCTACTCAGGTTTGGGTAGAGATAAATTCTTTGAATAGATTGCCCAAGGCTGGGGGCAACTTAGAAGTGAATGACATAATCAAAGTTCAGGTGCAGTACCTCATTGTAATATTCACTCTCTCATTAGTTGTTAACCAAGAGGAACTGATTGACACCTTTGGGAAAACCCCTCTTTCAATGGGCATATAAACCAGAGCCAGCTACCATGATTGTCTTTGTTCTAAGAGAGAGATGGTCAAATGATCATCCTTTTATTATTAAAAATGATTAAATTATTAACTTAATTTAATTTTTAATTATTTAATTATTAATAAAATGATTAAATTACCCAGAAATTATGTGTTTCAAACTTTTTAATTGCTGTAGTGGCTAATATTAGGTACATGCTTGGTTCATGAAAAAAAAAACAAAGCAAAACAAATGCATATATGAGTTTTTGTAAAATATTCACTATTTTCCTGGCACTCATTTTGAGATTCACCTTCATTTTATCAGAGCAACAAAAATGGCAAAATACCCATTATCTTTATCTCCTCCTTCCCTCCTTCCTAACTTTCAGAAGTCCTTCATGATGGCCACATTGGGCTTTATACATTTGAATCAAATTCTTTTCAATTTCAAGACAAAATGGGAACAAGGGACTGGAAAACATAACCCAGGATCTTTTTATACATCTCATCTGCATTAAAAAAGAAAAAGGAAATAGCCATGAAAATTAGCTAAGAATAATTTCTATTGCTGATCATCTAATTTGTCATTTAAACAAGTTCTTCCAACATGTAAAAATTTGAATTTTAGTTCCCATCCACTTCAGTCAGTTATTATAAAAGTGACCACAGAACAATCACTTAACATTTGGTGTCTCAATTTCTCCTTTTAGGAAATTAGAACTTGTCCAGTCTATCTTGGAAACTCTTAGGAGCAATAGCTCCAAAAGAAGAATCTTCACTGCTTCTCAAAATAGATATTAAAAAAAATCCTCTGAACTGCAATCATAGCCAAAGGCAATTTATTTCTGACTTAAATGAATCTTCTTGTTCAGGCAAATTTAAATCTTAACTGTTTAAATTAAGCCATCTAAGTGGAGTTTAAAGGATATTTTCAAGCAGACTAAGTGTGTAATTCATGTTTTCAAGAGAATACATGTGTTTTTTATTAAAGGGTAGAATAATGCACAGTGTGGTGATTTTCACTGCAGTCCAAATTAAAATCCTGGCTTCATTAGTTTCTCTTTTGAGAAGCTAGAAATAGCTTGTTTAGTTTTAATATTGTTTAGGGGTATTCTGATCCTGTTTAGGTTTTGGCAGAAATTGATACAAAGGAGCTTCTGTAGCTGTCATCCCAAATCCCACAAAGCTTTGTTATCAGAGAGGTTTGTTTGATCCCCTTAAGGATAATGGGGTCTTTCCATCTGCCCTCCTGTATGTAATGTCTCCTTCTACTAGAATGTGAAGTCTCTTAGAGCAGAAATTGTCACTGCTTTTGTATTCATACTTCCAGGACTTAGTGCAGAGCTGACACTGTCAAGTTTGGGTCTTATGGGGGTTGAGGCATTGAGTATTTACCTTCTACACACACTTTTCATATTTTAGGTAGCAGTCGTTGCCCGGACATGGTTTTCTTCCTCATGTGTGCTTGGGTCATGATAAAATTGTATCTTCTTTAGTCTCTAGAGAGAAACCTCACCTCACCTTACATACACAACAGGTGAAACAATACCAGGTTCCTGATTTCTCTGTAGTCTTCTTGGTGAACAAAAGCAGTAACCTAGAAATGTACACATTGCTTTTTGGGGATAATCTCAGGTACAAATTGCTAGCCCAGAAATATTCCTCGTTTGAGATTTGAAACTCTTCACAATAATTCTTCATGCATTCTTTTTCTCAGTCTCCACCTTTTGACCTTTTGGAAGTTATCACATGATAAATTCACATCTGTCCTTTAATGAGAATAAGAACAATTCACTTGAAATACAAAGGATAATTATATCAGAAAAATACATTCATGCTTCAGAGTAGAGATAAGGAAAGGGACCGCCTTCTTTTCATTGAAAAGGTGAGGGACGAAGGCTGGGGGATGTCTGTGAATGGCTTCTCCACTGCTGTACCACGGAATTGGTGCTGGACTCCTAAACCTTCTGTCTCCAGGAAGTCTGGAAGAAGTAAGGAGTTTCTGGAGTTAATATCTGTTTTGGTTTTTAGAAAAATTAATCTTTTTTGATGCTTGGTGTTTTTATATTATGGTTAATTTCAGATACACCCCACCCCAACTCCAATGAGCCTTTACTTGCAGCAAAAAAACCCAAAAAATACCCACCAAACCCCAAACCTGAGTCACACGATTGACAACACATTGACTACTTTTTACACAGTTGACGGTAGAATCCCACAACTCTAGTCCTTCTCCTTTTCAGTGAAAGAAAGGAGGTCTCTACTCTGAAGCAAGAATGTATTTTCTTGATATAATTATGCTTCATATTTCAAGTGAATTGTTCTTATTCTCATTAAAAGGATAGATGTGAATTTATCATGAGATAAATTCCAAACAAATCAAAAGGGAGAGACTGAGAAAAGGAATGCGTGAAGAAATATTGTGAAGAGTTTTGAATCTCAAACTAGAAAGATTTCTGGGCTAGCAATTTAAGATTCCACTATAAATAATTTCTTAATTTCAAAATATCCAGATTTAACCAGAGCCATCCTATGTTATAGAGAAAAGATATACAGATACATACACAATACATGCACACACATGTATACATACATATATGTATATATACATACATGTGTATGTATATATACATATATGTATAACACACACACAAAATACATAAATGCATACGTGCATGCATACATACATTATATATATATAAATAAATTGCAACTATGTGGCTAGATGGTATAGTGCATAGAGCTCCAGGCCTAGAGTCAGGGAGACTCATCTTCCTGAGTTCAAATCTGATCTCAGACACTTAACTAGCTGTGTGATGCTGGATAAATCATTTCCTTGTTTGCCTCAGTTTCCTCACCTGTAAAATGAACTGGAGAAAGAAATGGCAAACTACTCCAGTACCTTTGCCAAGAAAACCCCAAATAGAATCACAAAGAGTCAGAAATGACTGAAACAACTGAATGACAACACACATATACACGTATATGCGTGTGTATATATACATATACATGTATGTGTATATATGTATAGAGAGATACATATATATATGTGCATATATACATATATAGTGATTCTTATTTGAAAAATGCTTTTTCCAGCAGGTTTCAGTACTACAAATTTTGAACAGTAAAATTCCTGGTATGAACATTTTAAGCCTGGTTATGATTATGCACTGTCCTTTTTACGTAGGTTACTTGAATGATGGATACAGTCTGACTATTATATAACTTCATATCAGCACCCATAGGAAGAAAAAGGCAGGGCAAGAAGGAGTCTTTATCTGCTGCACTTTCAGTGAGGTTGGGGAAGCTTGCTGGATACTACCAATCTTCCTTTCCTATTAGAACCAAAAAATAATTTTCCCCAAGATTTCAGAAAGCACTTTTTTGACCTCCTTTCAAATGCACTTATACTATTATTAGTATATAGTTATACATCTATATTTCAGGGAGAATTTTGGGTCGTTAAAAGCATTGCCCAATTTCCTAAGGAAATACTACATGCTATCCCCCTCGTATTCTGATCTTAACTCTTAAATTCTCAGCCCATTCTTTTTTCACTAAGATTTTTTTTTAAAGCACCAATGTTCTACTCATGGCTCTGGCATTGGGCAGAATGAAGCGGTCTCTACCATTGCTCTTCCCTTCTATCTGACTTAAGCAGAGGGTTGAGTAATAGATGTGGCTCGTCAGACAGACCACCGGTTCCAGACCAGGACAATGGCTGATGTGTTTGAGGAGAAAACCAGTATGTTTGGAAGGCAGAACATGGCAAGTAGCCCTAGAGGGGAATGGGAAGAGAGAAAGCGAAGTGAGATAGTTTTATTAGGGGAAGATGATCACCACATAAATGGGTTGTTGGGGAGGATGGATACAAAACAGTCCTCTGGAGTCCTATGCTGGAAACTGCTCCAATGTTAGCACTGTCTTAGCTCAAGTTTGAAATTGGGATGAATAAAGCACTTGAAAGTCATTGAACAGTTAACAAAATGAGGTTTCCTTTGTCCTAAGACAACAAAAATGTGCAGCAAGAATAAAGTAGCACTTAATGTATCTGGATGCAGTCTCCCTTTCTCTCCAGAACTGCATCTGGTCATCAGGTTTGTTTGTCCTTTGTGTTTGAAGAGGACCATGGATGGCATCAGGGAAATGATGACATGACTTGCAGTTGACTTTGATTTGAGGGAGCATGGGCTGTGCAAGGTCACCAGGCTCACTTTCTCCTCCAGAGTCATCTGGGTCCAATGGCCAGATATTCATCAATAAAGCCTTTTCAGGTTCTCACTTTGAGTGAGGCCCATTCAGTGAATAGGCCTCTTTAAGAGGTGACTCAATTGTTTTTCAATTAAAAAAAATCAAACTGTTAGAGAAACAGTTACAATTGACATTCACTCTGAGCCAGAAGGGCCAAAATATAGCCATGAAATGGAGTTTGGGCAGGGACTTACCTTGGTCCAATCAGGGAAGGATATAATGAAGGAGATGATGACTCTGTCTTTAGCCCTACTGCTAATAGCTGGAACTGTTTATGCCTTTAGGTCAGAGGTGTCAAACTTGGACCTGCCACATGAAGCTCACTCCGCTCCCAAGAGCAGCCTGGACCAGACTAAAATGTAATTGTGAAGTATTTAATAAAAATAAAGTGAAACATAATGCTAATATGTGGTTTTCTAAGTCAATATGTAACCCATAGGGAGCCTCATGTAAGGTCTAGAGAGTTTTCTGTTTCTATTTGAATTTAACATTATTACTTTAAGTGACCTGGAACCTGTTTCAAGGGAGCTGGGGCCAACTGTGTCTCCATTTAAAGATTAGGGAAGGAAGAGGGGCCTGAATGGGAGGAGGAGGAGGAAAAGAAGTTGTGTCAGGAAAACTTCTGGTAAATATTAGTGTTATCATGTCCTGGATGGAACTAGGTGCTCCCAAAGAGTGATTTTGTTTCCAATTTTTTTAACTTTTAAAAAAATTTATTTATTTTTTAGTTTTTAGTATTCATTTCTTCAAGATTCTGAGTCACAACTTTTCTCCCCATCTCTCCTACCCCAATTCCAAGATAGCAAGCCTACTGAATACCCCTGTTCTCTCTTATATCCTCCCTCCTAACTTTCTTGTAAGGCAAGATGGATTTCTATACTCTGTTGCTTGCATATCTTATTTCACAGTGGCATGTAAAAAACACTTTTCTTTTTTTTACATTTGTTTTTAAAACTTTGAGTTCCACATTCTTTCTCTTCTTCCCTCCTCACCCACCCCCACTGAGAAGACAAGCAATTAAATATAGGTTGTACATGTGTAGTTACGCAAAACATTTCCACAGTAGTTATATTGTGAAAGACTAACTATATTTCCCTCCATCCTATCCTGCCCCCCATTTATTCTACTTTCTCCTTTGGCCCTGTCCCTTTTCAAAAGTGTTTGCCTCTAACTGCCCTCTCTCCCAATCTGCCCTCCCTTCTGTCAGCTCCCTCTTATCCCTTTCCCCCTATCTTCCTGTAGGGTATAATATCCAATTGAGTGTGTAGGTTATTCCCTCCTTAAGCCAAATTCAATGAGAGTAAGGTTGTCCCATTCCCTTTTACCTTCCTGCTCTTCCCTTCCATTGTAACAGTTTTCTCTTGCTTCTTTTATATAAGATAATTTACCCTATTCTATCTCTCCCTTTCTCTTTCTCCCAATATATTCCTCTTTCACCTCTTAATTTTATTTTTTAGATATCATCCCTTCATATTCAACTCATACTGTGCCCTTTGTCTTGTGTATATGTGTGTATGTATGTATGTGTGTGTGCATATATACATAGACAAAGGACACACATACATACACACATATACACAAACATACACCCTCCCATACCTACATATATAGTATGTGTATATATATTCAGCGTGTATTTTTAAGAAAGTTTAAAAAATTATTTTTACCTCGATTAAACAGGACCAAGTGTTTGTGGCAGAGTGGTGGACTTTGACCTTGTGAACAGGTGATCACTATGTCATGAGATTTATGTGAAAACCAAGTTTATTACAAGAGAAATAAACATGCATGTTGAACCCAAAGGGTTACCAATCTTTACAGAAGTTTATATTTTTATAATGACAGAAAAAGGGAGGAGGGGATACCAGGAATGGGAATGACACGGGAAGAGGAACAATGTAGCAAAGGTGGAAAAAAAGACAAGAGCACTCCCCACAAGGAGCAAGGTAGCAAAAGCTGCATTCCTTTCCCTTGGGCTCTGTTAGACTATAAGTACAAGAGAGTCTGCTTGTCTGCAAGGACCCCAGCTGCACCGGCACTATCTCAGCCTGGCACAGACTGGCTGGTACCTGTTTTGCCTCCCAAGGACACACAGGGAGTCCATCTTGGAGTGCAACAGCAACTTATGTCGGCTCAGAGGAACCTTCATCCTTGACATATTCATAGCCTCCTGCATGCTCTGAGTCCAGCATTTCTGGAAAATATGACAACTCAAAAAGACAAGTTCAGGGGATCCTTTAACAACCTGGAGTATAAGTCAAAGTTTAGGACTTTGGTGGGGTGACTTATGGTGGGGATGGGGGAACACTATTGGGAGCTAGTTGATTTTCAGACTCCGTGATAGAAAGGGGCTTTAAGCCATTACTGCTGTCCTTGCTTTGACAAGGTAACTCAGGGGTTTTGAGCTTCCCTGGAGCTTCTTTGCCTTTTTTGTGTTCCTGATCTAGGTCCCAGAGAGGAAGATTCTTTAAAGTATGTACCAATCAGATGAACACTATGATAAGGGTACTCTTTAACCAAGCCTTTAGACCCTCAGAAGTCATTACCATCTCATTGAAGTTGGAAGATGTAGTTCTATCTCTTGACATACCCAGAATACTAATGAATGCCAGAGATAGCTAAGTAAAGAGTAGTGGGCTTGGAGTCAGGAAGACCTGAGTTCAAATATGACCTTAGATACTTCTTAGCTGTGTGATCCTGGGAAAATCATTTACCCTCTGTTTGCTTCAGTTTCTTAATTTATAAGATGGGGATAATCATAGCATCTACCTCACAGGGTTATTGTGAGGATCAAATGACATAATAATGATAAATGTTAGTTATTATTATTATCATGAGGGAAGGAAGATTATTCACTAGCTCCACAAGCATAAAATCCAGAGAAAAGGAAGAAATCTCTCTCACAAGTAGAAGTTATCAGAGAATGTGGAACCAACAAAAGGAACAAATGAGCCAAATGAACAAATCTGAGCCATCTCTCTTATTGAGATTTCTATGGAGTACCAGTCTTTCCACAAGTTTCTTCTGACCTTTAAACTATAGCCCCTTCACCTGTGCCTCAACCACATGCATCATTCTCTTGACCAACTCCAGGGCCAGATCTGGAAAAAATGGTTTTGGGGGAAAAAGTGGTCTTTTTCCTATATGAACTAATGCTGAATGAAATAAATAAAACTAGCAAAAACACTACCCAAATGTTTACTACAAAAATGTGGTTGGAGAGAACAAAAAAGAAAAAGAAAAGAGAGCAAATGTCACACGTCATGATCAAGTGTGACCTAGAAGAGAGAAAAATTCACTTCTTTCACTTTGTTGGGGGCTAAGGCTGGGATGGATGCATAATGCTGCATTTACCATGAGGCATGATCAATATGTTTGTTAGTTTTGCAGGATTGTTTTTTTTCACTCTTTCTTTTCAGAAATGACAGCTCAGACTAGATAGGGAAGAGTTATATTTGGAAAATAAATGTGTTATAGGATCAAAGAAGAACCCTAAGAAGATGAAGTACTTTCAAAGTCTTCTTTCCTAATGTTAGCAAGCCCCACTCATCAGTCAGTCTGTATCTGTTGGTGTTGGATGGATTCTGAAATATCCAAAGAAATCAGTACTTGGTGTTCATAATTGTCTGTTAAAAGTAAAACCATCGTAAACTCCTACAAATCTTACCGGCTCTGAAATATACTTCTTAAAGCTCTCAGGATATTTATGGGTGTCTCGATTATATTCCATGATACTTGTCTTTTGTGTTCTGAGTACAGGACTCATTGTCAGTAAGAGTTTGTTTGTTTTCCCCCCAGGTACTGTTAACATACTGAGACAATTCAGTGTTGCCAGGCTTATCATAAAAATCTCATTTTTTTATCAGCCTATTTTGGCATCACACAAATATCTTCTTTCTGTTGGGGACAGTTATGTTTTCTGTTCCCATGCTCAAATTTTGAATCAACTCAGTGCCCCAAGGGAAGGTGACAAACTCTGAAGCTACCACATTTATCCTTTTACAGGAAAGCACATAACAACCACTTGCTCAATTAGTACAACTCAAAGGAAAACAGAATTTCAGGACTGTCTAGTATTATGAAGGCTGAGCATATGGTAAGCACTCAAGGAAAATACACTCCTCAGACTGGCATTGAACGCCCTTAGAATCTGATGTTGCCTACCAGTATTATTTCAAATTATTCCCCTTCATATACTCCCCCTTTCAGACTTCTGTTCCTCAAGCTTAACATTTCATCTCCTGCATATGCACCTTGCCACAATGCTTCCTACAGTCCTTTACTTCCTTCAAGGCTCATTTCAAGTAAGTGTCTACTTGAAAACTTTCTTGATTCCCTAGTTAGGCATTCCCTCCTGCTTCAAATAATCTGCATTTGTCTGTTTATATTTTATATAAATATAAAATATTATATTTTATAATGGAATAAAATATTCTAATTCCAATAGAACTCAAGCTTCAGGTCAAAGCTTCAGGTCAAAGCTTTCTTTATTTTTTTTCACTGGGGAGCATAGGGTTTTGCATGTAGTAGGTGTTCAATAACTGTCTATTGACTTGAATTGTTGATTGATTGATTATCAAAGGAATTCAATCAGATAGTTATTTGTAGTTGCTATTGTTATAATGATTTAATTGACATAAAATATTGAATGACAATAGTGACTGATTTCCCTCTTTTTCTCTTTCCTTCCATTCCTTCCTTCCTTCCTCCCTCCCTCCTTCCCTCCCCCCCCCCTCTCTGCCTTTTAGACAAAGTGGCTCAGGTGGTTTCAGGTCCATAATTAACCATTGGACTTCTAGCCTGGATAAGACAGGGAGACCAAAATCTTAAAAAAATTGTCCACTGATGTAGAAAGTGGCAAGTAAAGGCCCGGAGTGGTAAATACTGCTGGCTTGTCCAAAGTAACAGTACAGCTCACATTCCCAGCTAAATCTTTCCCCAGCCTTTCCAGAAAGGCATTTATCAGGAACTATGTACAGTCTTTTGTCCTGTAGATGGCAGACACTCTACCACAAGAGACAGTCTCTTTCCTCTAGGGTGGCATCATCTTTTTTTTTTCGTCCTTTTGCCTCAAATCCCAGAAAGAAAGATTCATTTATACTACTGTGGTAGGAATGAACTAACTTTCAGGAGCTATTTAGTGGTTAACAGTAATCTGGTTATAAAACTGATTATTCTTGCGACTGCTTTGCAATGAACTTTAGCAATAAGGTAAATTACAGTGTATATATTATATTATGTATTATATTACAGTGTATATATTATATTATAGTATAAATTGTATATATTGCAAATATAATATTTTATGAATATGTGTGCATGCATGTGTGTGTGTGTGTGTGTGTGTGCACACCTTCTCACCCACAAGAATGTTCATCGTTGGAGCATTTAGGCATTTGTATAGAACCATCTTGAATGAAAACAGAAAAATACAGAGTCCAGCATTAGTATTAATCTGTTTTTCTTGGGCAGTTATAGTCATCATCCATAACTTTGAGTCATCAATGTCCACTGCCATTCCTTCTGCAGGTTTTCACAACTCTCAGAATATGATACCCCCAAATCATCTTTTCCATAACTCAGCATTCCATAGCACCTACGAGATAAACCAGACATCCTTTCTTCAGTTGTATCAGTTAGAGTGCTGTCCCATATTCTTTGTCAGAGACATTTGATCTCCTTGCATATAGGTCTGATACAGTGCCAAACTATGGATTCTCCCTATTCTTCCTCTGTATTTCTGCTTTGCTCCCCAGTTTTGCTGACTAGTAGTCTCTTAGAATTATAGCTTTCAGTCTGAAAGGAGTTGTCACTTCATCTTTTAAGCAAGTATCCATCCAGGAAACAAGGTTATGATGGAGAGCACTTCAGAGTCTACTGATGTCTTCAGATCCTAGGGGAAATGCCTCCCACAGAAAACTGGAACATCAATGTATTAGCATTATTGGTGGAGTCGTGAACTGATCCAACCATTCTAGAGAGCAATTTGGAACTATGCTCAAAGGGATTTAAAACTGTGTATACCCTTTGACCCAGCAATGCCACTTCTAAGTCTTTATCCCAAAGAGTTCATAAAAATGGGAAAGGACCCTCATGTACAAAAATATTTATGGTAGATCTTTATGTGGTGGCAAAGAATTGGAAATTGAGGGGATGCCCATCAACTGGGGAATGGCTGAACAAGTTGTGGTATATGAATGTAATGGAATACTATTGTTTTATAAGAAATGATGAGCAGACAGACTTCAGAAAAACCTGGAAAAACTTACATGAATTGATGCTGAGTAAAGTGAGCAGAACCTGGAGAACATTGTACACAGTAATAGCCACGTTGTGCGATGACTGACCTTGATATTCTTAGCTCTTCTCAGCAGTGCAAAGATCTAAGACAACTCCAAAAGACACATGATGGAAAATGCTATTCATATCCAGAGAAAAAACTTTGGAGTCTGAATGCAGATGGAAGAATACTGTTTGCTCTCCTTTTCTTTTTTTTGTGTTGTTTTGTTTCTTCTTTCTTGTGGTTCCTCCCATTAGTTCTATCTGAACATCATTGAATAAGATGAGGAGATGATGATGATAATGATAATGCCTCATGTATAGAGTGTTTTAAGATTTTTCAAAGCACTTTATAAATGTTATTTCAATATTAATAAAATAATAATATCTAGCATTTATGCATTGATTAAGGTTTGTAAAGTGCTTTACATTTATTGTCTCATTTGATTTGATCCTTGGTCTTTGAAGCACATCTTACATGTAGACTAAAATTACAAGTAGAGGTAGATTACATGCAGATTAAATTTTTGCTTCATCTTCATACCTCTGTAAGTATTATACATTATTTTCTTCATCCGGAGAGAGAACTGATAATAGAAGTATATAAAGGATTATTAATGGTAGACATCTCTAAGGTGGGGAGGGTGGGGAGAAAAGAAAAAAGGGGAAAAAGAGGATTACATGATAACTTTATCATATATTTAAAAGAAATAGCAAATTGTACATATGAGATCTGCAGTTTCATGTATAATTATCTTTCTCTCCCTATTCTGTGGTGTTGTGGAAATGTTTGTTTTATTTCTTAAGTTCAGAATAAAGTAAATAAAAATGTAAAAAAATCCCCAAAAATGAATGTGGTATTTTTGAAGGACTCCTTAAAAAGCTTAGCAGGTAACTCTCCAGGGCTCCATGTGAACAAGAGAGAACTACATCACACTGTGAAATCAAATATTCCAGATAAATAACAAGAGTCAATGTGAATTTAAAAAAATTGTGCTCTCGTGAAGATTAAACATTGATTTAAAGTTAAATGGAAATGATTCATGGGCACTATGGGGAGACACACTTTCCTGAATGCCAGGTCTTACAAAGCTTATTTTTTTCTCTAGTACTAGTTATTAACCTCTTTGTTTTAAAAACAAATGTTAAAAATTGTTTTTACATGCAACTGGGAAATACTATATACAGACAATAGTTTAGAGCAGTGGTTCTCAACTTTCGTAATGCCGTAACCCTTTAATACAGTTCCTCATGTTGTGGTGACCCCCAATCATAAAATTATTTTTGTTGCTACTTCATAACTGTAATTTTGCTACTGTTATGAATTGTAATGTAAATATCTGATATGCAGGATGTATTTTCATTGTTACAAACTGAACATAACCCAAAGGTTGAGAACCGCTGGCGTGGAGAAACCATCACCCCTTGGAGAAATAAAAAACCAGCTTGCATATTTTCACCATAATTTTCTTCTATGTTCTCTCTCCCCTTCTCTCCCTCTTTTTTCTCTTTTCCCTTGCCCTCTCTTTTGTCTCCCCTTCCCTCCCTCTTCTTGCCCCTCTCACTTCAATCCCCCTCTTCTTACCTTCCTCTCTCCCTCCACCCCCACACTCTCCTTCCCTTTCTCTCTTTTCTTCCTTTTATCTCCCTCCCTTCCCTGTTTTCCTTTTCTATTTCCTTCTCTCCCTCCCTATCCCTATCCCTCTCTATCTCTTCCCCTTCTCTCCCCATCTCCATTCCTCTCTCTTTCATTCTCTTTTTCTTTATATACATTAAAGATATCATAGGTTATATATGTATATGTGCATATATGTGCATATAGATGCAATGTTATATGTATATAATACTTATGTATGTAAGAAATTGTGCGTATGTATGCTTTAAATGCATACATACACACTTTATGCAATGCATGCATATTATAGCATATATGTAGCTATACACAAATATACATGCATGCAAAATATTTCTTTTGACTGTGCTGAGTTGGGACTGGATTGGCATTCCAGAAGCATACAGGAATTTTTCAGTTAGAAATGTACCAAATAATTAGAGGTAGCTTGGTGGTGAAGTAAATAGGGTCCTGAAACTAGACCATGAGTTTAAATACTCTCTCAGACATCTACTAACTTCAGGACCCTGGACAAGTCAACTTTTGTCTTCCTTACTTTCCTTATCAGTTAAATGGGGATAACAATAGCCCCTACTTCCCAGAACTGCATTAATGGTAGCTATTATTAAACAGAGTCAGTTGATAATCAGTTCATTGCAACTGCTGGAGCTCTATATAAAATGCATGTTTTTAGAAAAGCTTGATCTCAATGACTCCCAAAGGAAGTTTTGGAGTTTATTATGTACATAAGTAACATTCACTGACTGAGTAGAAGTAGCATATTCATGTAGGTAACCTAAGATTTTCCTGAATGCAACTGCCCGTGGGAGAAAGGGAATGGGACAGAAGAAGATGAGTGGGGAAGAGTAAGTGGTCTCTGGGCACTGGTTTTCCTCATTCAACTTCAGTCTCTAGTTGATGTAATTACAAAAAGCAAGGAGACAGATAACAAATGTTATGAGGTTAATGTTTATGAATGGCAAAGACATGTTTACGTGCTTTGAACTCTTTTAAAAATAATTTATTTTTAATTTTCAACATTCATGTCCACAAGATTTTGAGGTTCAAATTTTCTCCTCATCTCTCCCATCACCTTCCACCAAGATGGCATGCATTCTTATTATCCCTTCCCCCAATCTGCCCTCCATTCTATCATACCCTCTCTCTTATTGTCTTGCCCCTTATTTTCTTGTAGGGCAAGATAGATTTCTCTGTTCCATTGCCTGTATATTGTATTTCCCAGTTGCATGTAGAAGCAATTTTTAAAATTTGTTTTTTTAAAACTTTGAGTTACAAACTATCTCCCTTCTTCCTTCCCCACCCGCTCTGATTGAGAAGACAAGTTATTCAATATAGGTTATATGTGTGTAGTTAGGCAAAATACTGCCATAATAGTCATGTTCTGAAAGGCTATATTTCCCTCCATAGGAACCCTCCCCCACTTATTCTATTTTCCCCTTTGACCCTGTCCATTTTCTTTTTTTTTACTTTTGTAATAAATTTTATTTGTTTTCTTGTTTACATCATTCATTTTCATGAGATTTTTGAATTACAAATTTTCTCCCCGTCTTTCCCAAGCCCAACCCCAAAACAGTGATCCCACTGTAGAGCCCCTCCCCTGGTCTGCTCTCTAACTTTCTGGTAGGGCAGGGAAAGTCTCCCTACCCCAGCCCCTGTATATCTTAATTCCTAGTTGCAGGTATTGCAGAGCATTAAATTCTAGATTCTTTGGTTCCTCCCTTGTCACCCACCCCTGCTGGAAGGATAACGAATTCAATACAGGCTGTGTAGGTGAGATTATACAGGACATCTTCATAGTGGACATATTGTGACAGTGATCATATGTCCCTCATTCCTATCCCTTCCACCTTGTTCTGCTCTCTACCCTGTCCCTGTCCCTTTATTGAAGTGTGAGCATCCAGCATCCCTCCCCCAGACCCTGCCCTCCCCTCCATCATCCCACCTTTCATCCCCATGCCTCCTACTCTCTTGTGTGTCATGATGCCAAGTTTAGAGTTTATGCCATTTCTTCCCTAAGCCAAATTCAATGAGAGTAAATGAAAGTAAAGTTGTAACAGTTATCC
>JAQQSW010000567.1:0-36035 GCA_028646575.1 Pseudocheirus occidentalis | reverse complement strand
AGCTTACAGGTTCTTGTCCAGTCCTCAGGGATGAACAGCTCCCAGGTCCTTGTCCAGTCCTCAAGGCAATCCCTGGCACACACTGAAGTTCACAGGGTTCAGCACACACTTCAGGACTTCTCTTGCCTAGAACTCAAGGATCAGCCAGGCCACCAACAAACAAAGTCCCATCCTGTTCATATCTGCAGTCAGCCACTCAGGAACCAAATCCAAGGTCTGTCTTGTCTCTGAAATGCTCCTGCTTATAAACACTGGCCTTCTAAGTCAACATGGTTCAGGGGAGTGTCTCAGCCAATAGCATTCTTCCAAGTCACAGGGGACTTCACACCTTTTCACCAATGGACAGAGTTCTATACTTAACACTAGGTTACTAGGATCTACTTAACATCTGATCGAACAAATTAATTACCATTACAACCTCTCATCATAAGCTCCAGTTTTTCCCCTATCTTCCCTGCATATGATGCTCCGATTCTTTCTTCCTTTGCCTCAGTCACTGAAGAAGAGATGTCCTTTATCTTTTCCAAGACAAACTCCTTTATTCTTCCTATCAGTGCCATCGTTCCTCTCCTGTCTTCTCCTAGAACTTCAGAACAGATACACTTGGCTTATTATATGGGGAATATATCTGTGTCAGACAGATACAAAAGGACTATCATCTCTGAATTCCTGAAAGCTGTACTTCTAATATAGCCCAAGATCACATTAGTTGCTTTATTTTTTCTATTTCCATATTACAGTCACTGAAGTTGAAGTCTACCAAATCCCCAGAGCTTTGACCACCCAGCTGTGTTAATGATATTCTTGAGTAATCATTGAATCCAATTCAGCATCTGTCTGCTTGGATTACCTCCTAATTCTTCATCTTTTCCATAAGAATAGTATAAGATTCTTTATCAGATGCTGTTCTAAAATCTAAGTAAACTCTAGCCTCAGCATTCTCTAATCTACCAGCTTAGTGGCCCTGTGGGAAAAAAGAAAATGAGATCGATCAACAAACCTAAAGTGCCTACTATGTGCCGCACACTGCGCAAAGTGCTGGCTCAGCCTGATAGGATGTGTTCTTTCAGAATCTGTGCCAGTCCTTTTTAATCACTGCTTCCTTTTCTAGACAGTCACTTAACATCTCTTTAATGATCCATTCTACAAGGTCCCCGGGAATCAAAGCCACGCTCAGTGACCAGCAGTTGGCCTACTCATCTCTTTTGTTCTCCACAGTTTTCCAGCTATTACTGGTAGTGACTCAGCCGTCACACCTGCCACCACTTTCAGTACCTGAGGATAGAGTTCACTTGGGCCATGCGGCTAGAATTCCTTCAGGATGGCTCCAGCCTCTCCTGCTCTGTCTATTCATTTATCCCAGAATCAACTCTCTGTTAACCATGTTTTTGTTTTTTCTGATCTTTCTAGTCCAAAAGTCATTCTCCTGGACAGAGAAAACAGAAGCAGAATAAGGGTTATAAATAAAATAAAGAGCTTGTCCTTTTTTACCTTGTTGGGTCTTGTCGACTCGTCTCCTCCAAGCAAGGCTCTTGTCCCTTTCGTTTTCCTTTTTCCCCCAACATAGTTTTTTTTTTTTTTTTAGCCCTCTTCTTTGCAGTCCTCAGCTTACTCTGAGGCTTAAGACTTCTGGTACTATTTTTTTGGATCATGCTGCGGTCCTCTATTGCTTAGAGTTATTTCGCCTCTCCTCCTAGAATCATCTCTATTTGTTGCTTCCATTCCCTCACCTTCCACTGACTTCTCTACCTCAAGAAGCTAGATGGCACAGTGGATAGAGCACTGGGCCTACAGTCAGGATGACACGAGTTCACATGTGGCCTCAGACACTTACTTAGGAGTATAATGCTAGAAAAGCCACTTAATCTTTGCTGCAGCTTTACTAAACTGTAAAAAGGAGATCTTAATAGTATCTACCTCCCAGTGTTGGGAGGGTTGTATGATTTAATATTTGTAAAGTTCATACTACAATGCCTGGCATTGAATAAGCACTGAATAAATGTTTCTTTCCTCCTTCCTTCTGCTCTCCCTCCTTTCTTTTCCTTCCTCTCTCTTTCTTCCTCTCTCCCCTTTCCTTCCTCTCCTTGCTTGAAAAATACCTCTCCTGCTACTAAAATAGAACTAAAAAATACGTCTCAACTACTAAACTCAGATCTTTTCCTAGCCCTTCTGCTTCTTGCCCTCTCTGAAGCTCCTGATACCCTTGACCACTTTCTCCTCCCTCTGCTTGGGTAACATTCCTCTCTCCTGGTTTTCCCCCACCTTTCTGAGCTATCTTAAGTCTCTTTTGCCGAATCATCCGTCTTGAATCTCTTAAGTGTAGCTCTGTTCTAGGGCTCCTTCTCTAGGTTCTCTGCATGGAGTGTTCAAGGAGGACTAGAACCCCTGGTGTGAAGGCTTGTGGAACTCCTTTCAGGGCTGCTCAATCTACCTTTGGTGTCCACCCTCACCCAATTCTTACTTGTTGCCCCAAGAAGCTGTAACATGCGCAGTGGCCATACCTCATTAAAACTGTCTCCACAGATGGACTAAGCCGGGGGATGCCTACCCCAAGTATGTGAAGACTTAATCCAGTGGAACAGGCAGAAGAGAACATTTTGTTCCCAAGGCCATAAAGGTAGCTGAAGCAGGTGCTGTGGAATGCTTAGAGCTTGGTCAGACATCACAGATGCCAAGATCATCCGTTGCACCCCAGGTTATCACCAGTCATCTTGTCCTTTGTCTTGCCACTGGCCTTCAGTGTGCACCTCTGTCTCACTTAAATCCATGTGCAAATCAAGATATCACCCTCATGATGCTATTATTTCCCTTTGAAAACAAAGCACGAACCACAATAGGTTCTTTGTCTTAGCAGCTGCCATGGTATCTCATCATTGCTATGCAGATTACTGTCAGCCCTATGTATCTGATCCTCATTTCTTTCTTGAATTTCAGGTCTATGCCACCATTTTCTGGATAGAATCTTTACCTGGATGTCCCATAAGTATCACAGATTTAATATATCTAAAACGGACCTTGCTGTCTCTCCCTCCTTTACCAGCTCTTCTCCAGAGTTTCTTGTCTGACAACATTGAAGGCACCATTTGTCCTTCTGGTCACCCAGGTTTACAACTTTAGAATCATACCTGATGCTGCTTCCTCACTTAACCTCATCCTCCAATCTAGTTACTTGCCAAGTTTTATCAAGTCTCCTTTAACACTTGTTCCTTTTCTTTTCACTCATAGTGCTTTGATTCTAGCTAATACCCTCATTACCTTTCACGGAGACTATTATAAGAGAATCTTAACTGGTCACTCTTCTTCCTTCTCTCCTTTCCTCCTATCTACAATATAGCTTCCAAATTAATATTCTCAAGGTAAGGTTTGACCTTGGCATTCACCTGCTCAAAAATCTTCAGTAGCTCCCCATTGCTTCTTGCTTTGAATGCTTCTTGAATAAGAGACAGACTGCCAAAGCCCTCCATGATATGGCTCAACCTACCTTTTCAGATAATGCAGATGGCCCCCTTTCACCAACTCCACATTCCAGCCAAGCTGACCTGCTAGCTGTTCCTTAAAGTAAATATTCCACATCCAGGTTCTCTGCCTTTGCTCAGACTGTCTTCCATGCCTACAATATATTCCCCTCTTTATCTTATCCCTTAGAATTCTTTGCTTACTTTAAGCAGCTCAGGGGTGCTTCCTAAATGAAGTTCTTCTTGATTCCCCCAATCATTTGTGCATCTCCCTCCTTAAATTATCTGGTATTTACTTATCCGTATCCATGTTGTTTCCCTCCGGTGGGATATATGTTCCCTGAAGGCAGGAGCTGTTTCTTTTTATTCTTTGTATTTCTAGTAGCTATTACGTGTGTTCCAGATAGCAACCATTTAATAAATCCATTGAATTCAATTGAAGGAGAGGAATCTGGAGTCAAAACTGGAGGATTCAAGGGAAATGGTTTAGAACTGTGGAGGAGGATGAGTTTTGTGTAGGTCAAGGGGATGGCCAAGACAAGAAAAGGCAACATATGTGGAAGAAACAAATAGTAAGCTTTTTGGGGCCAAATTAGTTGTCCTCATAGAGTGAAGGACAGTGAGATGAGAATGTAAGGATGTAACATGTAACAGTACAAAGAGCCAGAGAACTGGGCTTTGAATCCTAACTTTTCCACATGTTCCCTATGGAACCCTGGGCAAGTCCCCTCACTTTCCTGTGCCTCAGTTTCCTTATATGTAAAACGAGGGGGTTTGGACTAGATAACTTCTGAGGTCTTTTTCAACTTTAGAGATACAGTCTTATGATTCTGTGACAGGATCTTAAAATCATACTAAAATTTAGGTCCCCTCACCTGTCTTGGGATACATGGAACCTACCCTTTCCAGATTTCTGTGGCTCCACTTGCCGGCAGAGGAGAGGGGAAGCAATACTTTCGGGGCCCTTCCACCAAAGCCACCTCCCCAGCTTTGGTCAACCACCCTCACTTAGAACAAAGAAGATGGCTGTTTTTTGGGCCAATTGACCGATTTCTACTAGGGAGGCAGGTGGAAAAAGCCTGGCTCTGGAGTCAAACAACTGGGGTCATATTCCACCTTTGAGGCTTAGTACTTGTGTGCCTCATCTGCAGAATATAGGGGTTGGACTAGAGGACCTCTGAGGTCCCTTTTAGCTCTACGTTTATGAGACCAGTGGAGCCAAGGCATGGGAGTTAGTATCTGATTTTCACAGCTGGGTTCAAGGAAAATATGAGACAGTATCTAAGGTTCTGTACAGCTAAGCTCTTCTGAATCATAGGATACTCCAGGGGAATGACCTGTATAGAGGAAAAAGAGAAGACAAAGTATATAAAAGTCTACCCAACCAACTGAATTCTTATAGCTGTTGGGACTCACCACTAGCTTGGCTCTTCTGTTTTCTTCCTGAATCCAGGCATGAGTGTGTGTGTGTGTGTGTGTGTGTGTGTGTGTGTGTGTGTGTGTGTGTGTGTGTGTTGAGGACAGGGAAGTAGCAATTAGATCTGAGTGAAGCCTGCCATTCCCCAGAGATTAGTCAGCCATTTGCTCATCAATAATCACCTCGGAGACAGCTTACAAATAAATGGGGCCAGTACAGGAACCATAGAAACTTCTTTGCTTCCCTAGGCTACTGCATACCAGCTGATCAGGTGGAGAGAGGAATCTATGAGAGACCAGACTTGTGTCCAGCCTGGCACCAGCAGTAGCACCATGCCCTACCAAGTACTCAGCTGCCATGTAGAAAGTCTTTCTTGGGGTCAGAGAGGGAAGGATAATTCCTAAAGTATTTTAATTCCTTTTCTCACCCACTTTATGAGCAAAGTTCACTTGGAATTTCCCCAAAGGGGCAAGTGGTTTGAGTTGTGTCCTAATACCAGCTTTGGCATGGGGGGTGAAGGGGATTGTGGTGGGAGAAGCAGAAGGCAGGAGAGAGGGATGAGGGCAGGGCAAAGCGACCTAGCTTCTCAGTTGTTTGGTATGATTGGAAGCTATGATTTGGGAAACAGAAAACCTGGGTTCCAGTATCACTTCTGTCATTAACTGGAAATGCAGCGTTGGACAGATCGTTTCCCTAACTTCCCTTCTCTGGGACGCCATTTGTTTTTCATCTGTAAAATCAGCATTGAACTAAATCTTTCTTCACGGTCCATTTTAGTTTAAGCATTCTCTAATGTTCTGGAGCCATCATAGAAGTTGTGATTCTGGACACATGGTCCCAGAAATTAGGTTCTTACAACTGAAAAGGGCCTTAGAGATCATCCCCAAACCCATTTGGGAAATATGGGTGCCATCTTCCTTCCTTGCCTTCTCCTACTCACCCAAGCCCTAGCTTTTCAGCCTCTTTTTATGTATTGTCCTCACCCGTTAGATTGAGAACAAGGGATTTTCTTTTTCCTTTCTTTTTGTCCCCAGTACTTAATATCTGGCACATAACATAGGTGCTTAATAAATGATTTTTGGCTGACAGTTGACTCTAATGCCT
Source organism: Pseudocheirus occidentalis (assembly GCA_028646575.1). Lineage (NCBI taxonomy): Eukaryota > Metazoa > Chordata > Mammalia > Diprotodontia > Pseudocheiridae > Pseudocheirus > Pseudocheirus occidentalis. The sequence continues at coordinate 30,059 of JAQQSW010000567.1, read as the reverse complement.
TACCTGTATTAGATATCAGACACCAGGTCTAAAAGAAAGGGACCCCCAATCCCTCTAGTCCAATTATGTTGGGTCTCCTGCATCATCGGAACTTAGATCAAGAATCCAAATGGACCTCAGAGGTCTAGTCCAACCCTCTCATTTTACAAATAAGGGCACAAAGCTTGGAAAGTTACTTGCCCAAGGTTTTACAGAGAAGGGGATGGGGGAGCTAGGATTTGAGCTTGGGTCTGGTAATGCTAGGTTTCGTTCCTCCAAGTGAGATGTTCTTCTCATTGCTCTTTGCTGTCTCTCTGGGGAGCCAGGAAATCTTTGACTATATTTTCCATAGTGCCAGCATGTACTCAGGGCCCAGTGCTCATAAGAAGGGTTATAGGAGGAAGCAGCCAGAGAGAACCAGGAAGGAGAGGGAGAGAAAAATGGAGAAATGGACATGGTTAACACAGATTCTTCAAACTCTCAAAGTGTCCTTTAACCTCAACATTTTCATTCCTGTCCTGCAACTTTGGACAGAACCTGGTCCTCCCTGCTTCCCATACACTCTACTACCCACACTCCTAGTAATGACTGTTAGCATCATGCTTTTATGGTCACAAAATGCTCTCAGGACTATTGCTTTATGTAGTCCTCCTAACCTTGGAGGGAGGTCATATGAAGCATAATTATCCCCATTTTGAAGATGAGGAAGGTGAAGCCCAGAAAGCTAAAATTACTTCCCAAACCATCCACCTAAAAGGCTAAAATGAAGCTAGCATTTGACCTTAGGCCTTCTGATTCTAGGTAGTCAATATTTTAAGAGCCAGTGATTTTTACTGACTTCCCTCCCCCGCTCCACCCGAATACAAAACCCATACTTTATTAGATGATTGAATGAGCTGCCAAGGCTGAAAATTCCTTCACTTACTGGCGAGGGTCCTGATTATGAGTGTCTCCCAAATTAACTGAGGAGGTCCTCAAGTCACAGACTCTTTTGAGGCCTTTTCCTCAAAGCTTTTCTAACTTCATATAAGACCTACCCTAACTTTCAGTCCATTGGCAGGGTCGTCTCCATGTGATGTCATGTCACGGGCCAGAACTTACACAGGTCACTTAATCTCCCTGGAATTCAGGCTCCTCATTTATAGAAGGAAGCATTGGGACTTGATGGCCTCTGAGGTCTATTTCCACTCCAGGCCTATGATCCAGTTATTCTCAGTGACTGGCCAATGATGGATTAATGCAGGCGTGGAATAATACTAGGACTGTGGGCTTTGAAAAACTCTGACATTGAAGATCTAGGCTGGGGTTTCAGGTCTGAGGCTTTTATTATTCCCCACTGAAAAACAACATCCTTAGTCTTTGGGGGGGCATAGAGTAGGGATAGGGTTGGATGAAGGTGAAGTTGGAAGTAAGGTGGAGGCTCAAAGACCAGAATTGGAGACATTGTTTTTGTGGGCTGGGGGAGGAGAGAGGCTGGTTTAAAGGACCAGATCACAAAGAAAAGCCTCAAGAATACTACCATCTTTCCAAAGGCCTGAACAATTGTGGGCAAGGCCCTTGATTGAGGCTATATTTCCAAAGCCAAAGGAGGCTGAGTTGGTAATACACAGGAATAGTGATTCCATCCTTCTCAGGAAGATCTGAGAATATGGGCCCCCTCTCTTAAGCATCCTCCATTGAATCAGGGCCTCTCTCCCATAGGTGTGAATGAGGTGGACTATAGCCTCTACCCCAGCCGGGAGACTCAACTTCGATGGCTGAATTATTACCTGCAAGCCCACAAGCAGCTCAGCAAGGAAGGCTGGGGTGGGACAGCTGTAACGCCCAGGGAGGTGGAGAAGCTCTATGTACAAGTTAACAAGTTTGCTCTGGTGAGAGTCTATACCTTGGAGAGAAATTAGGAAGCACTAGTCACCTAAGATTGACTGAAGTACTGTGGGAAACCTGGAATTGGGTGGGGGGAGGGGTGGGTAGTAGGAGGAAACATGAGAGCATAAGCCTAAAAGAAATGGGGTGGTAGACCTAGAACTCCCTAAACTTTCTCTATGTTCTTCACGAAATGGAAAATTTGTAGCTGCTCCGAGTCTGGAAAGTCATTAGGCCTCTCTGCCTTTGGACAGCCTTGCTCCCACCTCATCTCCAAGAAGTCAGGTTGTCTCATCCCTTGAGAAAGTCTTCTAAACTACTGTTTTTTAGAGAGGCCCTTGACTAGTCAGAAACATCACATGATCCACAGAGGACAGAATTATTCAAGCCAGTAGATAGAAGTTGCCCGGACATGGCTATCATTCTGGAGGGCCTGGGTCTGAACCTTGGGCCTTCACAGCTGCATGGGAACATTGCCCTGATGGCTGTAGCATGTTCCCTTAAGAGGGACCTGTTCTGTTTGCACACTGTCAGGGGAGGGAGGCTTGAGTGAACTGAGCTAGACTCTGTCCTCATGGGATCACAGGATTTAGAATTGGAAAGGACCTTTGAAATTTTACCCTCTCGTTTTACAAATAAGAACTTAGATCGAGCAAAGCCATATGGCTTATTGAATAAGTAGCAGAGCTAGGATTTGAGTCCAGGTCCTCTGACCCTAAATTCACTCTCTTTCCATTACACAGTCCTGCCTGTTATCAGGAGGATTTACCAGGCCCATGCTGGAAAGACCTCAGAGCCAAACTGTTTGCTTCTCTCAGTCTATGGGTCAGCCTTTGGCGTTCATCTTCGGTTCTAAACTTCTAAAGGGCGGGTAATTGGGGTGGGAAGTGGGGAGGAACCATTCTGACCCTCTCTGCTCCTTTCCCAGGCCTCTCACTTCTTCTGGGCATTCTGGGCTCTCATCCAGAACCAGTTCTCTACCATTGACTTTGACTTCCTCAGGTGAGTGGGCTGGGAACAAAAAGAGGTGGGGAGGAAGAAAGATGAAAAGAGAGGGTGAATAGGAGGGAAAGTCCCCTGGCCCAGGAGGGTTTAAACCAAGGGTCATCCATTCAGGAAGAGGTGACCTCATGGGGCACCTACTTCCCATCCTGACCCTTTCCTGTGCAAATCTTTGACCTTTGTTTACCCATTTGTAAAATACAGTTGCCCTTCTGGGCTTTGGGAAAACCTTAAGAGAGTGAGCCAACTGAGCTGGAACAATACTGACCTCTAAAATCCCCTGCTTCCCCCTCCTCTTTGGCCCCAGTGTTCTTCCTAAGAACCATCCAAGTCCTGGCAGGGAGTTCCCTGGCCAGTTCCCAAGCTAGCGAACAGAATCTAAGCATGGCAGCATTTGGCAGACCTTGAGGGCACTTGACTGATTGTGAAGGATAGTGGGTAAACTGAGGGAGTTAGAAAGAAAAGGGGAGTGACAGACTCAAGATCACACAGTAAATAGAAGATTCAAGATTCAAACCCTAATAAGTTGACTTCAGACTCAGTACAGAAGTTATTCATGGTCTTCTAATTCAGTCCCAGGATTTAACCCAACTATCCTGAAACCCTCGCCATGTGCTTTTCCCATTGTATGACAGTGCTTCCTTGCAATGCAACTGTGAATCCTACCTTACCCACTCGAAACCCTAGGAGCTGTAGAATGGAGGGTGACAATCCCCAAGCTGCCGTTTACCAGCTTTGTGGCCTAGGCTGTCATGTCACAAACTCACAGATTTAGAGCTGGAAAAGGGGCATTAGAGGATGTTAATCCAGTCCTCATTTCACAGATGAGAAAGCTGAGGCCGGAGGAGATTATGACTTACCCAAGAGGTAAGCAGAGGTGAGAGAAAATCTGAGCCCAGGTTCTCTTTCCTCTGTGTCATGCTGTCCCTTGATCTTTCTGGGCCTCAGTTCCCTGATTTGTAAAATAAAGAAGGATGTGCCGAATGATCTCTACAAATCCTTTCCCAATTTTGCATTCCCCGATCTATCTGAAAATTAAGTACTTCCCAGTGCTCATATCAGCCTCCATCCTCCCCACATTGTGAAGAATGCATCCTGTTGAGGTTCAGAGGAAGGCTTTCCTCTACCCTCTTCTTCTCTTTCCTCCCAGCCCTGCCCATCCTTGGTTTGTGATGTAGGAAGGGAGGAGGAAGAGAAAGTGCTGCCAGAACCCAGAGTATGGGTTGACAGGCTAGACAATTCCCAAGGGAGCAGTTCTCTAGGAAGGATGGGGGGGAGGGGGAAGAGAGGTGGAACTTTTAATACATGAATACATACATATATACTTTATGTATGTACATATATACCTGTCCACATGTGTAGATACATATATACATGTGTGTGAATATATACGTACACGCATGTATAGGTACATGTATATGTGTATGTATTTGTCTCAGGTGATACAGTGGATAGAGTACCAGGCCCGGAGTCAGGAAGATTTATCTTCCTGAGTTCAAATCTGGCCCCAGACACTTACTGTGTGACCCTGGGCAAGTCATTTAACCCTGTTTACTTTAGTTTCCTCATCTATGAAAAGAGCTAGAGAAGAGAATGGCAGAACTCTGTTATTTTGATCACCAAGAATCAGACATGAATGAAAAATGGCCAAAACAAAATAGATCATGTATATATGTGTGCACACATATGTGTATCAACCTTATTGATAGATCTCACTAGCTTAATGCTATGAAGTTCTGTTCTGGCTGTCATGTATGTTCTCATATAAGTCACCTTGGGTGTGTTAGTAAAGTCGTGTGTGTGTGTGTGTGTGTGTGTGTGTGTGTGTCTGTGTGTCTGTCTGTGTGTCTGTCTGCTGGTGATAGCTCCAAATATCCTTTGGCCAGCACACACAAGGGGGCGCCATTTTCAAACCTTGGTCAGTCTCTGGTCCCAGCGCCATAGCTGCCACTTGCCATTCCATCAAGAGTTGGAAGGACTGCATATGGGAAGCTCACGCCTCAGAGAGGGCAAGTGACTCACCTTGGGTCCCACAAGAAGTCTGTATCAGAGGCAGCTTTTGAACCCAGGGCCTCTGACCCTAAACCCAGAGCTCCTAGGGCATCCAGGGGCTTCTCTGAAAGGGGCAGTGAGAAGGAAAAAACTGGTAGCTTCAGTGAGACCTGTTTTAATTGCTCTTGGAAAAACATACTTTGCCCTCCTGACCCATGCAGGGCTTGCTCCATGAACCCTAGGGATCATGTGTTTGAGGGTTTATAAAATTTTTTCTTCATAACTCCAGGAGGGAGGTAGTACTTGTATTATTGTTTACATTTTACAGATGAGAAAACTGAGGATCACATGAAATGATTTGCTCAACTATTTGTATCCCCAAGGCCTTATTTGTGTACCCAGGACTTAGGAAAGTGCCTGGCACATAGTAAGCATTTAATAAATGCTTTAATTAACTAGTAAATTTCAGAGCTGGGATTCCACTCCTCCTTCTACCGATTCCAAGTCCAGAGCTCTTTAAGATTCTGCTAAGTTACCTGACACCTTCCCTGGGCTTAGCCCACCTTGTGGTGCTAAGCCATAGGATTGGAGCTGGCAAATGTAAAATGCTGCTGTTTGAATCAGATCTCTGATAGTGGAATTGTGTTCATGATGGCCCCTGACTCCAGAATCCCCTCGACTTCCTCCCTGATACTGGCCCCTGCTCCCTGTCTCCTGGCAGATATGCGGTGATCAGATTCAACCAATACTTCAAGGTGAAGCCTCAGGTGTCGGCCTTGGAGATGCCAAAGTGACCGGCTTCCTGCCCTGTCCGCCCAGCCAGACCTGCTTTCCTCAGGGCCCCTGCTTGGCTCTGGGGCCCATGCCAAAAGGGCCAGAGCAAAAGAGGGATGCAGGTGGGGTCTCTCCGGTGGGGCAGTGGAGAAGCCCACACCCTGTGCCGCCAGCCCCAAATTAAAGCCGCCGTAGACCTCGCTTCCCCCTGTCTGGTTTCAGCCTCTGGGGCTGATGGGACCAGCTCAGGGTACCCTTCCCCTTCACCCTCCCTTTCCCAAACTTTGGTGGGGGGAAGGAGAGTGCCTGTAGAGTACCAGGGATGACCAGCTTTCTAGGACAGGGACCAAGACAACCAATGGGAACCAGTGGGAAGTCCAGGAACCCACCAAACATCACCCTACTCTCATCCCTCTTTGCCATCAGGGGTGCCTTATTTATGTATTGGACCCTGCTCAGCTGGATAGTGTAGAAAGGGCTCCTTTCCACCTCCAATGCCCATAGATTCTCTAACCCGCCTTTGCCCCCACTTCCCTATTTTTCCCAAGCAGAAAGTGATGAACTCCCTTCCCAGCAACTAACCACACCCCAACATACCATGTTTGGATGAGGGGATCCCAGGTTAGGAATGGCGCCCCCATCAGCAGCCTTATCAGATTACCTGGCACTGCTTCCACTCTTATTTTCTCCAAACCCCATTAATGGCTCCTAATTTCACCCCACCCCCAACCCAGTTTCACTATTCCCCACTCAGGCCCTGAGGTCTGTGCTCTGTATCTTTTGGCCAGCTCCTGCTGCCTAGAGAAGGCCTAGTGACTAGAGTGCTGTCATCACACTTGGGATTACCTGGGGGAATTATGGGGTGCTGTTAGTGCTGTTAGCCAAAGCCTAGGTCAGTGTGTCTCGCTGACCTTCATCGTCCCACCCCCCTTAAGATGCCTACCTAACTTTGTATTTCTCTTGTATACACTGGACCTGAATTAGAGGGCCCTCTCTGAGTGTCAGTCCTGGAAAGCAAGGAGAGAAGGGCTATATCCCCCCAAGAAGCAGAGGCCCCAGGAGAGCCAGGGAATAGGTGGGCCCCCTGGTTAGGACCTGGCCTGGACATAGGTAGGGGATGTCCTAACCTTCTGAGTTCCTTCACCAACCACCGCTGGCCCTTAGACAGTAATTAAATCTCTCCCCAACTTCCTTCCTGGGGGAAGGATGGGGAACCCTTCTCAGCTCTGACACATGAAACAAACTTTGAGATTCAAATTATTGTGGTTTTGTTTTCCATTAAAATGGCCGCTTCTGGTTTCTGGTGCTGCTCACTCTTGGTCTGAGGGGTTATTCTGTTGGCATGGTTTGTTTGGGTCAGAGAAGGGCCATCATGGCTCTTGAGTTGTTGGGTTGCCTACTCAACTTCCCTTTGGGTGGGGAAGGGACCACTGAGGGATACTGTCTGGGGAACTGTGGGTGCTGGTAGAGGTCATGGCTTATCATTTCACTCAATTGTGCTCAGCCCAGCAAGCAGAGGCAGTCAAGCCAAGCCTTTTTAGGAGTAGTCTACCTCAGTAGACTTATGTGGCTGGCAGAATGGCTTATTCCACTCTATAGTGCTGAGCCATAGAATGGACTGTCTCATTGATGGTTGGCTGCCATCAATACTTCAAATGGATTTGGTTAAATCTTTAATGCAGGAGGGGAAAGCCAGACTTAGTGCTGAGACTCAGGTGCGTGATTAAAAATCTCAGAATTTTTGACACCATTCCACCCCCTTTGGAGGGGATAAGAAAAGTGTTCCCAGAATCACCCTAGGAATCAGGCAGACCCAAGGATAAGAGTGCCCTTTGGAGGTGGAATAGATCCCTACTCACCCATTCTTAGGTGCTCATACCCTTCCCTTTGATCTCTCTCCTACACCCCCCCAACCCCACCAGTTTCTTCCTTCCAAATTAACCACATCCAGGTATAATAATAGCATTTATATAGCAGCTTGAAGATCATTCTGTGCAGTGGTTCTCAAAGGGCACAAGAATGTGGCTGAATTCTCCAAAGGTGTGTCAGAAATTGCACAGACATGCATGAGTCTCTGGTAGTGTGCCAATCCCATGTGGTAAAAATAACGGACTGTGAACACAAAAAGTCTAATTGATCTGTGAAAAGTAACCTCCTCTGTGGTGTTACTGGCAAGTGGTCACTCAACGTTTTGCTTGAAGACTTCTTGTAATGGGAAACCCACTGCCTTCTGAGGCGGCCATTTCTGCTCTTGGTTCTCCGAGAGAGCATTCCAAACTTTGGAGAGTTTGGAAATTTCTTCCTTACATGGAGTAAAACTCTGCCTCTCCCCAACTTTCACTGCTTATACCCAGTACTGTCTTCTGAGGCCCAGCAGAACAACTGATGCTTCTGTTATAGAACAGCCCTTCCAATGAAGATGAACATTGTGTTTCTTCTAGGCCACAGCCTTCTGTTCTTATGCAGCTCATACAGCAGAATCTCAAAGCCTTCAACCACCCTTCTTTAACCCTCGTGAGCATTTCAGTGTCTTTCCTGAAAGACTATTGACCCACCAGAAAGGAAAGGGGCTCTCCCTGCAGCAGCAGAAATTGAGGTGAGACAATCTGGTGGCACTTCCAACCTGGCAGAGGGATGAAGCCATCAGGATGGTGGTGATTGCTCTGTCTCCTTCCTTGGAAGAACTCTGGTTCTGCCTGGTGTCAGGAAGATGGACAGATGACATCTGGATGGCCCTTCTGGCCCTAGAGCCTGGCCATCACTTTTTCTAGATATTCATCTCCTCCTCCCTGAGGCCAGGAGGATGAAAGAGCAGTAGCTTAGAAGCTAAAGCAGGGGGCAGGGAGAAGCCTTCTCTCGGGATGGCTCCTTTCCTGCTGAGCCTCTGATGCTGCCCTCCCGGCCAAGAGGAGCTGCTTCTAGGACATCAGGAAGGTGCCCGCTCTCCCCCTCTTTTCCCCTAGGCAGCAGCAGCCACCTGTCTGGTGGACTCTGATTGTTTGGCTTCTCTGAGTAAAAATACCAGGAGCACCATGGCAACTGCTGGTGACGTCACCCAGCAGCTGGGGCCTTCTTAAAGGTCACAGTGATTGGGGAGCAGCAGGACTCCAGTGCCCAAAAGGCAGCATTTCCTGGTACGAGCCCCAGCACTGAGGTCAACTAGATGCTTGTGGGGTCCATTGGGGATTGAGATGAGCATGGAGGTGATGCCAGAAACTCTCCCGACCACTTACTTAGCCTGGCTGTGTCTTCCCCAGAACCAGTCAGATCCAAGCAGTCCATTAGTGGAGTGAGCACTGGCCTGGACATCGCTTTTCTCCAGGGCCTAGAAGCCATGCTTCTATCTCTGTTCCTACCAGGAGCCCATCTCCACACCCAGCCTCCTCCTGCCCCTCTCCAGCAGCTTCTCTTCCTAACTCCCGAGGGACCAACACACATTTCCAAGATAAGACAACATGGAGCAAAGGTTCGTGGTAGCAGCTAATACAGGTTTCCTCAGCATCACCCAACAAAAGCCAGATTACCACCCCAGCAGTGAAGGAGTTAACCATTTATATATCCTGGTAGATACCATCCCACCCCCTTCTTTGAGAGGGGTAAGAAATGTGTTCCCAGAATCAGCCTAGGAATCAGGCAGACCCCAGGATAAGAGTACCCTTTGGAGGTGGAATGGATCCCTATCCACCCAGTCCTAGGTGCTCATACCCTTCCCTTTGATATCTCTCCTACACTGCCCCACCCCCACCAGTTTCTTCCTTCCAAATTAACCACCTCCAGATATAATAATAGCATTTATATAGCAGTTTTGAAAACTTGCAAAACACTTTGAAAATATTATCACAAACACTCTGAGAGGTAGAAGGTATTATTGTGCCCATTTTCCAGATGATGAAATTGAGGCAGTCAAGCAGTTAAGTGACTTCTTAGGATCACACTGTCTTCGGCTGGATTTGAACTTGGATCTTCCTGGCTGGGTCCTGAGCTCTATCCAATGCACTAACTTCTAGCTGGTTCTGGCTCCACTCAGCTGCTCAGGTTCAGACTCTAGTTATAGCCCAAATACAGGAGGAAGCCAAGAAGGAAATGCGTTAGCCATTGCTGCTGTCTCTCTGGCTGGGATCCATGATTGAATTCCAGGAGACTTCCATCTCCCACCTCCCTCCATTCAGGGGGAGCCTATGGGGTGAGGGAGTGGGATGTGGGCAGTGGTAAAGGGCTCTTCTGTATAGTAATTGTATTAAAGCATTTAAGGTCATTGTTCCCATGAGGGCACACCTGGGACTGAGCTAAAAGCTCTGCCCTCCCACGAGTTTTTCAAATTTTAATAGGATTCAGTCCAAATAGTTATGGCCCCATTTGTACAACATTCCTACCTAAGGCTGTGGTGGGGTCAAGGTGAATCATTCCCCACTTGGCCTCTGGCAGCTCACTCCTTAACCAGGAGAGGCCCAAACAAGGGCCTGAATCCAGGTAAACCTTAACTAATGAGCTTTGCCATACCCAGCCCCCTTCCGCTCACCCGTTAGGGGACAACATCTCCTTACCTGGAATCCCTTCCCACATCTTTAAGGCAGCATAAAGGTGTGTAAAGAGGAACATGGAGCACACAAAGCTATAGAAAGGTGGAGGATACCAATGAGAGGCTCACCCCAAGGGCTCCAGGCCCTTCTAAAGGAATAACCAATGACCTCATGCCAAATGGAGGCAAGTTTGGCACAGCACAGGGGTCAGGGCCAGTTTGAGAGGCTGCGGTGTAGGGGAGCAGGGGAACTGTCCCAGTGGCAGCGATCATCTGGGGGCAGAAGAGACAGAATATGAAGCAGCTACCTGCTCTGGGTCAGAGACCACCAGCTTAAGGAGGGATGGATGGAACCAGACCCAAGCAGCAGTTTCCCATTAGGGCACCAGAGGGCAGAAATCGCAGCATTTGATTCTCCTTCCATTTCCCTGGTGAAGCAGGCTTCACTGACTTCAACCTTCTGTGCTGCCCAGGCTCAGGGCCACCCAGGGCCACAAGTCAAGCAGAGAACCAAGGGAGGGGCAGTAAAGACAGACTCTGGCCACCCCCTCGCCTCCACCAGGCAACCACACTTTGCAAAGGTGGTCAAGACCTTGGAGAACGTCCAGGCCAACCGCGTCATTTTACAAAAACTGCCTTAGAGGGAAAAGATGGCTGCCCACGATCACAGTGGGTGGTAAAGCTGGGACTCAGACCCAGGCTTCTCACTCTTTCCCCAACCAACCCCCCCCCCCCAAACTCCTTAACACAGGAACTGACTTCTTACTGATATAATTTTAGAACCTAGAAGAGAATTTATAGGTCATCTAGTCTAGCCTCCCACCTAGAGTAGGCTCCTGCCCTTTATATCCTAGCAGATGTCATTATTTGAATACTTTCAGCGATGGAGAACTCACTACCTATTGTGACTGTCCTATTTGTTGGGACAGCTGTTTGGCTTTTCTGTCTCCCTGTAACTTCCATCTCTTGTGTCCTGGTTCTTTTGGGGGCCACCCCGGATAAATCCCTCAGTTTCCTGTTTGAAGAAAGTACTCATGCTCCTGGAGTAGCCAGGGACCACCAGCCCTGGAGTTGGGGGGGGGAGGGAGGGGAGAGAACTCAAGTTCAAATCCAGCCTCAGACACCTCCTAGCTGTGACCCTAATCCTGGGCAAGTCACTTAACCTTGCTTGCCTCAGTTTCCTCATCTGAAAAGAGCTAGAGAAGAAAATGACAAACCGCTCCAGTATCTCCAAGAAAACCACAAATGGGGTCATGGAGAGAAGGTTATGGCCGAAATGATTCAACATAAAAACCACCCATGCTTCCCAAGTCTTCTCTTTCCCAAGCTAAACATCCCTAGTTCTTCCAAACATGACATTATATTTTAACATGATTATTATATATTTATTATAACACAGTTCCTTCCAAGTAGCCCTGGATGTGCTGGTTCATCCATGTCTCTTCAAATATGGCGCTCAGAAAACAGAATACAAAATTCCAGCTGTGGAGAGGACAATAAGATCATTACTTCCCCCCGTTCTGGGCTTGTTCTTTTCTTTTTTTAAATTCTTTTTTTTTTTTTTTTGCTTTTTGGAGGGCAGTTGGGGTTAAGTGACTTGCCCAAGGTCACACAGCTAGTTTTTTGTGTTAAGTGTCTGAGGCCGGATTTGAACTCAGGTACTCCTGACTCCAGGGCCTGTGCTCTATTCACTGCGCCACCTAGCCACCCTACGGGCTTGTTCTTTCTTAATATAGCAACGATCCCATTTCTGGTGTTTTCTGGCTGCAACATCATACTGTTGGCTCGTATTCAGTTCGCTATCAATTAATTCTCTAGGTCTTTTTTATACTGTTAAGCCAATTATACCCCACCCTATATTTGTTTAGTTTTGGGTTTTCTTTTTTTTTAAACCAGAATACCCTAATCATATTGTAGAGGGAAACACAATGGCCCTGGAATCCTTGGTTCACAGATTTGGAACCACTGAATCCAATCCCCTTGATAGGTAAAGAAACTGAGATTGAGTGATTTGCTGAGGGTTACTAGGCTGGGGTCTTACTGATTCCGAGTCTAGCACCCTGTCCACTAGTACTTGGTCTCTCACGTCTCAAGAGATCTCAGTTCAAATGCTGCTTATGTGACTATGAGTAAGTTGTTTTCTGAGCCTTGTTTACTTACCTGTAAAATGGGCGATAGTGCCTAGATCACCTACCTAACCCAGTCGATGGTAGGAAAATGTTTTATACACTTTCAGATGCTATAGAAATATAGACGATCCCAGTTAAATTTCATCGTTTCATTCTAATCTTCAAAGTTATCAATATCTTTTTTAAATAATGCTGGTTCTGCTACACAGTGTATTAGCAATCCCTCCCAGTTCAGGTCATCTGAAAATTTGATAAATGTGCTATACATGCTTTCATCTAAGTTAGTGACGATCATTTTGAACCAGAAGACTGGAATACAAAGCATTGTGGCCCACTAGAGACGTCCCTCCAGGTTGACAGTGAACCATTAATTCATGCTTTGCAGTTGTTCAACCAGCTATAAATCAACTCATCCACCTAACACCCTCCCCCTCCCCACAGTTTTGCCATTTTAACTACAAGATTCCTTCTCATCCCATGTACATTAACTGTCATGAGACTCAGTAAGGATAATCTTTCAGATCTGTATCAGAACACAGAAATGTTAAGAGCAAAGAGAGATTTAGAACTCACAGACTCATAGGGTCATCATCATCTTTAGGCTTGGGAGGGATTTTACAGGTAGATGGTGGAATCAAAATTCATTTTACAAATTAGGAAACTCAGACCTGGATAAGTGACTTAACCAATGTCACACAACTAGTGCTTAGGAGTAGCAAGGCAGGGAACAGAACCTTGGTGTGCTGAATTTCAACTCTTTTTCTTTTTTGGGTGAGGCAGTTGGGGGTGACTTGCCGAAGGTCACACAGCTAGTGTCATGCGTCTGAGGCTGGATTTGAACTCAGGTCCTGACTCTAGGGCTAGTGCTCTAGCTACTGCACCACCTAGCTGCCCATCCCCCCACCCCACTCCCAATCTTTATATACAATTTGGTCCTGGTGTGGGAGTCCTCTGGAGTGAACTCTGGTGGTGGTAAGTGGTTTGGGAAGAGAACATTTACCTTTTCTTTATCAGAACTGGTTTTGTTATGCCTAAAACTCTGAAGGCTCTTTTCCCTTGTTTCTACTAATCTTAACATTCTGGTTAGCTATCACCAGGTCACCCATGGTGCCTGGGTTTGGTTTCCCCAAGGATGACCCTCATTTTTCCCATTCCATCTCTGTGCCAGGGCAAGGATCCAAAATGTTCTCTTTTTATTGTGCCAACCGGAAAAAAAAATCCCCAGATTGTAAACAGGTCAGGAGAAATATACAGATTAAGTTGTTCATCATCATCTTATTAACAAAATAAAGCCCTATCTATGTTTACAGTCATAAAAAAGGAATAACCCCAGAGAGAGCTGGGGGCTTAGGAAATGGGCTGAGGGGGAATGAGGGTGGATGGGACAAAGGGTAGGCTTGGTTTCCACATCTGTCCCAGCTGGATGGAGTCCCCTCCTCCTGACCCCAGAGCTCTCTCCCTGCCCCCTCAGTGTTCCTCTCCAATGGGATGTGACTTTCTTGGGGGTGGAAATAAATAAATAAAATGACAGACTGATCATGGGCAAAGTCAAGTGCCCCAGCCAAGGGGTGGGGTCAATAGCAAGGGGGTGGAGGGTGAGTGTAGAGAAAGGAATAGGGAAGGACTGTAGCCAAGGGAAAGAAGGGGAGGGAAAGGGCAACTGAGGCTCTTCTTGTCCCCCCCCCCCAAATAAACAAAGTGACTCACACACATACCTACCCTTTCCTTCCCAGGCCAGCAGGGCCAGCCAGTTCTGGAAGCAGCCTCGGCCACTTTGGGCAATCTTTGATGCCCATCATTCCAACCTTGTCCATACTGACCTTGTCTATCAGGCAGGGCCAGGACCAGATGACGCAGGTAGTCAATTTCTCCCAGCACCTGCCTTTCTGGCCTCAGCTAGTCTCCCCAGATCCCAGCTTCCAGGGCACTGGAGAAGGTCCCATTTCCCTTCCCCCCACTCCCCTCTGCTGGGAACCAGGGCCTAAGTTGGGCAGCCTAGGGCTAGGGGGCTGGGTAGCCCCTTGGAGAGGCTGTGTTCTCATGCGTCTCAGAGCTAAAAATGGCTCCGTGGGAATTGACTGGCAGTCAGTGAACAGGAGAGGGAGGAGGTCAGGGTGGCTTACAGCTCCAAACACTGAGACCTAAAGACACACAGAGATGTCCAGACACAGAGGGTGGCTCCAAAAGGGTCGGGGCATCCTGCCAGGGAGGAGTGAATCGATAAGGAAACAGAGACCCAGGACAGAGAGACAGAAACACGAAAAAAAGAAAGAGAACCTGAGACCCAGAAAGAGCTACAGAAAGGCAGAGAGTCTAACAATGCTCACTGGCAGAGATGTCCAGAGTCAGAGAAGGAGAGCCATAGAAATGAACCTCCCCTCAGGAATCCTGAGACACAGGAATCCCCGAGAATGGGGACACACGGGCCACATGTATGCGCACGCACACACACCCCCCTACGCTAACACACACACAGACACACACACAGACAGGCCGGACACACCAAAAACAGACAGTCCAGGGGAAGAAATGAGAGGATGAGAACTTCAAGGGAAAAGGCAGATGGATGAGCGACTCTCACACAGAGCCTTGGGCTCATTCACACTGAGCAGACATAGACCCATGAGAGTAGCGAAAGTAAGCCCTGCAGGAAGCTCACAAATGAATGAGGTGATGCTACCCCAGATGTGGGGCATGAATAGAATGGAGGGCAGGAAGCAGATGGATAAAATGGACATGTGAAATACACACCACCCTCTCAGCAGATCAAGGGAGATAAGAAAACTGAGTGTGGGAGAGGGGGCTGTAGCAACCAGGATCCCAGACAGAGGGGGAGCAGAGGGTGCTAGTCATACAATAACCTCCTGGGTATGAATATCAGGGGACTTGTGGCATTACTTGGTTGACGACAGGAAGCTGGGCCAGACTATGAAGTCCCCCCTTTCTAGGAACTCTGGTGTCCCTCTGTTTTCCTAAAGTCCACACCAACCTCATTGGCTCTGAAGCCTCCCAAAGAGAGGGTGCGTACTTCCAGGCCAAACGTCCTGGGGTAGGATTCAGCCTTTCCTGATCCCATTTCCCCTGCATAGATATATGTACATATGCACAGCTGTGCCCATCTCCCAGACACATCCCTGTCAAGGTACCTACACAGTCCAAGTCTGCTGGTGGTGCCTGATAGGGTCAAGGGATAAGCCCTTGTTAGCCTCCTCCCTCCCCCTTTAAAGATATGCTTGGGGGGAGCAAGAGGGCATGACCCCCTGAGCCCAGCTCAGTCTGTAAGCACCACCAACTCTCCATCACTTTTTTCCTCAACTTCGGAATCTTCTTCCTCGCTGTACCGGAACATCTCCCCATCGGCTACGGAGTGCCCATCCTCAGCTCCCTCATTGTCCTCCTTAAGGCTTCGAGTGTTGACAATGATAGGCATGCTGGGGTCCAGGCTCCGGGGCACATAGTGCTCCAGAAGGGGCTGGGCCAGCGGCATTCCGGGTGCTCTGGGGTACAGGACATCTGGGGAACTCATCTGCATCTGATTGCCTGGTGGGCTGGGGAGCAGGAGGAAAAATGGGGGTGTTAGTACAGTTCCCCCAAACTCCTGTACAGATATACCCTCATCTCCCTTCCCTCAATCCCAGTCCCAATCCTATGGTCTCTCCCAGATCCTATAAAGCTGGAAGAACCAAAAACATTGGAGAGATGTATCTCTCTAATTCCATGATGCTCACTGAGGTGGGGAAATGGGACCTAGGACAAGGGAATAGACATGAATGTACATGTTGGCACTTCTCTCTCCATCCCCAATCCCAACCACACATATTTCATAGGATCAGAAATCTAGCTCTGAAAGGGTCCTTGGAGGTTATCCAGTCCAACCCCTTTGGTTTCACTGAGGAAATTGAATCCAAGGAAGCTAAATCACTTGCCCAGTCATACAGGTAAAGCATTAAAGGCAGGATTGAAGTTATGTCCTCTGATTCCAAAAGCACTATTCTATTATACTATGAACTACTATATAAGATTCAAGATTCCTAAGCTCACTACTAGCCTAATCTTTTGAAGAGCCAAACCTAAGAGCAGTCATATGTGAACAAGAAGAGGAGGATTGGCTACACAGGTACTCACACACTTACTTCTATGGAATCATACATTTATGAGGCTACCACATTTTACATCATATGTCTGTTCTCTGAGAGTTGTGTATGAATCTGTTTTAAAAATCAAATCAGATTTTAGATGTGCCAGAAGCATTTCTATTGAAAGGAACCATAGTGAGAAATACTTTGTAAAAGGAAATGCTGTAAGGGCCACCATCACCTCAAAGTAATACTATTTGGTAAATTAATACTCATGTAATTGATCCTGCTCCGGAGGATGTGGCCATAAAGTCCCTCTGTATCTGCCACATGCCCATATAATAACATACAGTCAGATGGAAAGGGCAACGAAACAATCAGGCGACAGTTACCCATGTGCTTTCATCCATACTTACATTGACATATGTACAGTCACAGATGAAGAAGGGTCTGCTGGAGCCAGTTCTAACCAGCTCTTAGATCCGATGGTTAAATTTTCAGTGAGAGTATTTACACCTCAGAAATCAGCAAATTCTGTAACTCAGGACTTGATTTATTGTTTTGTGGATTGCATATACTTGGAAATAACGGAGAAAATGTTGTTGTAGATTAAACTCTAAAGTGTGTCATGCATACTTTTTGGGGGGCAAGGGGGAGCCAGATGTTAAACATTTACCAGCACATGTCAGATATAGTTGCATGTAACACTACATAGTAACAAGGTGACAAGAGCTGGAAAGGGACCTTGAAGGTCACCTAGTCCAAACCCTTCATTTGACTTTTTTAAAAACAGCTTTTTTTTTAATGACATAGATAGGTTTCAACATGCATTTTTATAAGACTTTGAGTTCCCAATTTCTCTCCCTCCCTTCTTCCCCCCTCCCTAAGACAGCAGGCAATCTGATATAGGCTGTACATGTGCAATCATGGAAACATATTTCCACATTAGTCATGTTGTGAAAGAAGAAATAGAACAAAAGGGGAAAGCCACAAAAAAGAAAAAAAAAAAGAGTGAAAATAATATGCTTCGATGTGCATTCAGACTCCATAGTTCTTTTTTCTAGATGTGGACAGCATAGAATTGTCTTGGACCACTGTATGCTGAGAAGGGCTAAGTTGATCATACAAACCCTTCATTTTACAAATGAGAAAACTGAAACCTAGTTTCCTGACTCTGGAATAAGATGACCTGGGTTTGAATCCTCATTCTTCATTTTATAACCTGTGTGATCCTGGGCAAGTTGCTTCCTCTCTCTGGGCCTCAGTTTACCCAAATGCAAAATTGAGAGAATGGACCAGATGATCCTAAAGGTTTCTTTTAGCTAGGACCCTTTAACTTGAAACCTACGGACCAATGTAGAATTTCCAAATCATCCCTCCCCATTTATGCCTGCTCAAACGGGGAAGACCCGACAGTCCCATTTCCCTTTCCTGGATTGCTCCGCTGACCAAAGAGGGGAAGGAAGTAGAGGGGAGAGGTACTAGAGCTCACGGGATCACATAATTCTGCCTCGCATCCTGGCGCCGGTTCCTCATCAGAGCCTTGTACTCCCCCACTCGTAGGCGCTTGCCTTCCACGATGCATGTGCGCTTCGGCCGAGGCTTGTATTTATAGTCAGGATACTTCTCCAGGTGCTGGCGGCTCAGCCGTGCCTGTTCCTCATAGTATGGCTGCTTCTCCTGGTTTGTCATGGATTTCCAGCGGGAGCCTAGCACCCAGATCCTGCTATCAGTCCCAGCGGCCCAGTCCAAGCCCAACCCTGATCCTGCCCTCCTTCCCCATTCCTGCTCACTTTGCAAGCTAATAGAATCCGGTGGGGAACAGCTAGGTGGGGCAGTGGATAGAGAGAAGATCCTGGAGTCAAGAAGACTCAACTTCCTGAGCTCAAATCTGGCCTCAGACACATACTAGCTGTGTGACTCTGGGCAAATCACTTAGCCCTATTTGCCTCAGTTTTCACATCTATGAAAGAGAGATGGAAATAGCAAACCACTCCAGTATCTTTGCCAAGAAAACCCCCAATAGGGTTCCAGGGAGTTGGGACAGGACTAAAAATAGCAACAACACAGTCCAGTGATGGACTTCCATAGTCCTACTGAATTCTCTGTAGGCACCTTAACAGAGGTGCACAGCTAGAAGGGCCAGCAGGGCTGAAAACTCATCAATAAGGCTAATATATGCAAATGAGCATATCCATACAAAACTGATCTGGGAAAGGGCAGGTCACGACAGCCTCAATGTACAGGACATCAGTACTGTCTCATAGGATGCTCATGGTACCCATCCATGAATGTTCTTGGTAGGTAAGGTTTAGGTAGGTGCTATTCATTATTATTATTATCATCATCATCATCATCATCATCATCATCATCATCATCATCATCATCATCATCACTTTACAGATGAAGAAGCCATTCACTCAGATAGACAAGCTCTATCCACTGTGCCATCTGCCTCTGCCTCATCTGGGCACCTTTCCTAGACAGGTAAATTATCTCATACACTCTGCCGGATCCCCCCAGAGTCAACAGATCCCCTTTTGAAGTGAGATACACCTAGGTCGGGCCCCCAAATTTGGTGCATCCAGCAAATAAAATAACTAATAGGAAGAGCAACCAGATAGGAGACAAAAAGAAGCCCATGCCTCCCCAGGCACTTCCCATCCCCATGCCATTGGTTTGCTCACCAAGAATCTTGCTGATACTGGAGTTATGCATGTCAGGACAGGCCTGTAGGATCTTTCGCCGTTCATCCTTGGCCCATACCATGAAGGCATTCATGGGCCTCTTAATATGATTGTTGTTCCGAGACTCGGGGAAGTGTCGGGAGCCTAGTAAGGGGTGGGGTAGGGTAGAAACAACAGTCGTTCTATCTTCATATATCCAGAAGGGGGGGGGGGGATGATAGGAGAAGGGGAGGGGGAATGGGCTACTTGAGGAAGAAGTTTCCCTGTCACTGGAGGACTTTGAGTGGCAATTAGAGATGACTAGTCAGGGATATTGAAGAGGAAATACTCCCATTCAGGAAAGGTTGGTCCAACTCCTAAAGTACATATTTCCAAAGAGGCCCCTTGCCTCTTCCTTTTAACTAAGTAATTTGGGAGAGACAGGCTCCCCACCCTCATCATCACCCCCAAGACCAGATCTCTGACCGTGGGAAAGATCAACAGGAACTCAAAAGACTTGCAATTTTGGTCTTTAAGACCCCCAAACATGGCGATGTAGGAGTAGAGACAAAAAGGAAGAGACACAGCGAATCAAAAATGACGGGGATGGGGAGGACACACACACTTACAGATGTTATTAAGATCTACAGACATCAGAAAGAGGACAGAAAGGGAGAAAAGCAAAGAAATGGCCAGCAGATGGACAGAGGCGACAGAGACAGCAGTTACAGAGAAAGCGCCGATCCCAGACCCACCCTCTGCCGCCTTTATATCCCAGGCCTCATCTGGGGGCTCCACTAGGAAATGACAGGGGATGAGAACTCCCTGATCCCCTGGTAACCCGGGGGACCATACCATCCATGTCACAGCTCAGCATGGTCTCGTCTAGCTGGTGCCCACAGCTTTCCTCCAGCCGATCCTTGGCTGGGGATGACTCCAGGTTAATGAGGTCCTAGGGATGCAGAGAGGGTGTAGGGGGAACATTGCCCATGGCTTCAGCACCCCCCCCCCCCCCCCGCTACTTCCAGTCCTTAAGATGCTGTCCCATTCCCTGCTAGAACTTTTACTTTCTTCTCTGGACTTCTTCCCAGGGAGAGAGACTAGACCTGTGGTTTTATTGGTATAGGGAATTCCCAGATCAGGAAACTACTTTGACCTTAGCCATCAACCCCTCTGGAACTAATCATGGTGAGATTGTGTAAGGCAGACATCATCTATTGTCCAAGGTCACCAATAAATGTAAAAGGTAGAACTTGAACCCAGGTTTTCTGTCTTTGAGGCCAGTTCTCTAGACATTGCATCACTGTTTTTCCTTCTAATTATTCTCTAATCTTCAAATTAAAATAGTCAAGTACCGTACCCAGCTGATCCCTGGGAGCCAGAAATCCTTACCTTCCTGTAAGAGGCATTAGGAGAGCTCTCAATGGGTCCACTGTGGCCATGCAGCAGCTGCCGGGCATCCTGGATTGCTTTGGTGATGGCATCACCCTCACCCAGAAAGCCTTCAGTGGGAGAGAAGAGAGAGGGAGAGTAGAGCTGAGATCAGCCAACGTGGAACCTTCCCTCAAGAGAAGCAAGCCTCCTTCATGAGCCTTTACCACATTCTCCTCTCCATAGCCTTGGAAATTCTCCCCTGCCAGGATGGGGAAATCTGGGAGTCTCTCGGCATGGGGAAGCGGCATCCTATGGAGAGGGTGGTCTTGATGACATGGAGATTCAGGGAGTGTCAAGTCAATTTTGCAGGTCTTTTTAATTTTGTTTTGTTTTGTTTTCATTCTCATGGTTTTTCCCACATAATTCTTCTATGTAACATCTAACATGAAAATGTGTTTAATAGGAATTTATGTGTAGAGCTTGTATCAGATTGCAAGCCATCTTGGGGAGTGAGGGGGAGAAAACGTAAAACTTATAGAAATGAATGTTGAAAACTAAAAAATAAGTAATTTAATTTTAAAAAGTTAAAACCCAGAAAAAATGAAATGACTTGACCAAGACCACACAATTATTATCACTAATCACTAAATATTATAATAAATATTATTAAATACCTAATAATAGGGAATGTTATTATTAGATAATAATGGCTAAGAAGAGTCCAATAACAGCTAACATTTATACAGTGCTTATAAGGTTTCAAATCACTATACATTTTTATTACCATTTGATCCTCATAATAGTTAGGAGAGTTGGAACCAGACTTCAAGTCTACTTCCTGCTAGGCCAGCATACTTTCTCTTATGTTATCCTGCTTTCGATCCCTGGGATAGGGGAGGGATAAGAAGGTGGCATGTGGGGTGAATGAAGAGCCAGGGGTGTGAGGCAGAGGGCATACCTAGGGGTAGGCTGGGTGGGCTGGCCTGGAGGTCCCGGGTGGGAGCCCCATGGCTGGTGGGGAGGGGACCACAGGTGCTTATCTTCAGGTTGGGGGAGCTGGAGGTGTTGGGCAGCTCCGGACCTTTGGGCTTGGCTGTCAAGTTCAGAGGCTGTGAAGACTCCTAGGGAAAACCGAGACAGAAGCAGAGAGGAAGGGGGTGAATGAGCTGGAGAAAGACAGAAAGCTGGCTAGGGAGAGACACACCCGGATGAAAAGAAGGACAGATTCAGAAATATAGACAGATGGTATTGAGTAACACAGAGACAAGAGATGGATAGCACAGGAGACACATGAAAGATAATGTGGGTGCCTAAGGGCAGAGCTATCAGAAGAGCGTAGACAGTAAAGTTAAGGGATTCAAACATAAATGAATGACCATAACTAACTGAATCTCCCCAATTTTGTTATTCTCCTCTCTCAGCACTTTGCATTGCCTCCCACATACCCCCTCCCCAAAGAGAGAGCAAGGACCTCTGGGAACAGGAAATGAGTAGATGTCTCCATCCCTAGTTCCTTACCAGGGAGTACCAGGAAATGCCTGGGGTCCAGACCAGCTTCCCTCTTGGGCTTTTGCCACTCTATCAGGGCCCAGAAGTCAAAGAGGGTGGGGGGATGGAGAGGGCAGAGTAAATGTCTCTTCCACCCTAACCCTTCCCCAGTCCCAGGTGGCAATGTCACAGTACCTGGAGAGGGTGATGGGTAGAGACGGCCCCAGGTCTCTTCACAGCAGGGGTAGGGGGGCTGTGCAGCAGCTGCAGCGGGTACTCCACTGTGGAAAAGGCGGCAAGGAGAAAAGTCCTGGATGAGCATAGAACAGCAGAGACCCTGCTTGACGAGGCACATCGGCAGCCAGGACAGATGGACAGACAGCGGGTTGGAGCTCTCATCTCCAACTTGGCTTTAGCTGCATTTCCTCCTAGCATCCGATAAGCCAGCTAGGTCTAGCTACTAACCTCGGGATTCTGATGGCCAAGACATACGCACACCACTCCTACACACCCACATACAAATGTACAAGCTCTAGGTAACATTCTAAACACCTAAGCCCTTCCCAAGTATATGCATTCATCCATTCAACAAACATGTTTTGAGTATGCAAGACACTGAAGGGGATACAAAGAGAAAATCCAATATGGCCCCTGACCCCAGGGAGCTTACAGTCTATTTGGGGAGATAAGACATGTACCTCAACAACAATAACACAAAGCAGCAAGTGATGTGGGGCGAACCAAAGGCTGCTGAACACAGAGTGAAGACAGAGTCAAAAGATTACCTCAAAAGTCCCACCCTGCTCTATATCCTATGACTGCCTCTGGCTGGGAAAATTAGAGAAGGCTGCAAAGGTAGGACCACTTGAGATAGGTCTAGAAGGGTGTATAGAGTTCTAACAGTAGGAGATGAGGTCAGTGGACATTTCATACAACATGTCCAAAGGCAAAGGGGCAGGGATGCGCAGGGAGGGGTAGAAGAAAGACCAAGTACAGCTTTTGGATGGAAAGAGCATTGAATTTGGAGTCAGAGGACCTGAGTTCAAATCCTGACTCTCTATTCTTACGTAAAACAAGGCACTTTACACCCCCATTGGACTCAGTATCTTCCTCTGCAAAACAAGGGAGTTGAATAGATGACATCCGTGAACTCTTCTATTTCTAGAGCCTGAGGAGGATGTGCCAAGGATAGATGGATCTTAAGTGATAGGTTCAAGAATTTGGGTCTTATTTTACAGGAGCCACTGACATCTGAGTGACAGGATCAGAGCTCTGCACTTCAAAGACTTATCTAGGGGCTTGAGGGCCCTTCCCTTTACTTAGGATTTTGGGATAACTTGTGGAATCACTGCACCAAGTAGACAGCACAGTCTATGTCCCTCCTGTTACTTAAAACAGCTCAAAGCATGCCTGTTCCAGGAAGCCTTCCCTGACTAATACAGCTGGGTTTCACCTTTACCTAGTGTTTCCTCCAACAGTTGGCCTTTGTATTACTTATGCCATACTTGGTTGCCCTTGCTGATGAGCCATCATGTAAAAAATTTTTTTCAGCTATTTCATGGGTGGGTGCTCTATATAAGGAGTACTATAATAATAGCTGGGACTTCTATGGCTTTTTTCTTTTTTAAAGTTTACTTGCTTGTTTTTTAAGACTAGGTCTCCCTAGTCTTAGGCCAGGCTGGAAGGAGAGCCATCATTTGTGGGCTCTGCCTCACTGCTGGCTGGTATAGCAGCTTTGAATCGTTCCAGGTTTTAGACCTGTCTGCTTCACCCTATCTTTGATAACATGTCTCAGGGGCTCCCCACATTGATGCAGGATTTATACAAAGACCCCGGATCTGGCTCTAGCCCCACTACAACTCAGAAATCCTGAACTCAGTAACCCACCAGCCTGAGCCTCCTCAGTAACAGGGCCTGCAGGAATGTGCCGCCACACCCAGCTTTTTAAAACTGGAAAAGCATTTCATACGTATTATCTTATTTGAGCCTCACAATAGCCCTGTGAGGCACGTACTACAGGTTTTACCATCTGATTTTGCAAATGAGGAAACTGAGTCTCAGAGCAAAAGTAACTTGCTCTTGGTCCCACAGCTAATCTTGGAGGCAGGACTTGAACACAGGTTCTCCTGACCCCATGTCTAACACTCCACAGCCTTCAGCCTATAATCTTCTAAATTACAGTGTAATAGTCATAGCTAACATTTATATAGATCCTACTATGTGCTAAGCACTTTGCAATTACTTTCTCATTTCATCCTCACAAAAAACCTTGGAGGTAAGTGCTGTTATTATTACAACTCAGGAAACTGAGGCAAACAGCATGTAAGTGACTTGCCCAGAGGCACACAGCTGAGGAGTATCCGAGACCAGGTCTTAACTCAGATCCTCCCAACTCCATTGCTCAGTGCTCTCTCCACTGTACCACTTGTTAAAGGCAATAAGCAAGGGCTGGACCTAATAATTCCATCGTTGGGAATATATCCTAAGAGTGTGCCCCAAAGCCAAACCAAAAAGAGTTATCAGTACAAATATTTTTATAGCAACATATGTAATTACACAAAACCAAAAACCATGACCAAGCTCTAGAAGCAACCCAAATGTCCAACAATAGAGCATAGATTAAAGAAGTTGTGGTATATTAATGTAATAGAATAATGCAATTAAAGCCAACAAGTATGATGAATACCAAAAGACTCTGTAAAGACCTGTATGAAATAATGTAGAGTGAAAGGAGCAGGCAGTTGTATACGCTCACTACCTACCACAGAAGGCCAAGAAAATGAGAATGAATGAACCAAGAAGCTCCAAGTGAAGAGTGAGGGGAGGCAAATATCTCAAAATACTTTATATTGAGACTAATTCATTTCAATGTAAATAGTTGCCAAGCAAGTTTGATCTATTGTATTTCTTTTTTTTTTCTTTGTTTTTTTGTTTTTTGGAGGGCAGTTGGGGTTAAGTGACTTGCCCAAGGTCACACGGCTAGTTTTTTGTGTTAAGTGTCTGAGGCCGGATTTGAACTCAGATTCTCCTGACTCCAGGGCCGGTGCTCTATTCACTGCGCCACCTAGTCGCCCTGATCTATTGTATTTCAATGTCGTTTATAACAAAAGTGTTCTTAAAAAAAACTTTAAAAGCAGAGCCTACATTCTCTGTATCTCACTTCAAAGTGCCAAGTACAGAGCTAGAAAAATGCTAGCTTTCAATTAGTATCACTGATGAGGCTAAACTGCACTCAAAGCCAAAAAGAAATTAGGCTGTGAGCCAATGGGAAGTCTAATCAACTGTTCCTCTGCCCAGCAGCTGGGTCAGCCCTCTCTCTGGTCTGCTTTTTCCTTTCCTCGTGAATCCCTATCGGCTGACATGCTATGGAGCTGCACATATATGTGTACCAGTAGGTTGTACGTGGTTTGTTCTTTTTTCTCAAAGAGGACCATGACATCAAGGAGATGATAACATGGTGGGATAGAGGTGAACGCTGAATTGGGGAACCGTATTCATGTATTACTCCCTTTGAGCACTTAATCTCTAAGGGGACAGTTGTGTGGATTGGTATGGCAAGAGCAGGGGGGAAATTATATGCTTGGGGATGTTGGAGAGTTCAGTCTTTTTTTTCCAGTTGTATCATGACCCCATTTGGAGTTTTCTTGGATAAGATACCAGAGTGGTTTGCCATTTCCTTCTCCAGCTCACTTTACAGATGAAGAAACTGAGGCAAACAAGATTAAGTGACTTGCCCAGGGTCACACAGCTAGTAAGTGAAGCTAGATTTGAACTCAAGAAGATGAGTCTTCCTATTAGTATTCCTATTCCACTGTGCCACCTAGCTGCCCAGAAACAGAAGTTCAGACTGGATCAAATCCTCAAGTTGGCCTTAATGGCCCCAGGAGCCAGGGGACAAAAAAACCTCTTCTTATATTTGTAGAGGAATTGATGGCAATAGACCTAAGTCTATGGATTCTGAGATTGAAGTGACCTCATCCAGTCCAACATTATCTCATTTTACTCATGAAGCTGAGGCATGGGGGAAGTTAAGTCACCCACCTACGGTCACATAGTGTCAGGTAGGATTTGAATCCAGGCCCTTTAGCTTCAGAGCTGAGCTTCTTCCCACCATATCATACTTCTACTTATTGAATTTTTTCCTGCATATTTTCCACAGCATCTTTGGAAAGGGCACTGGAGTCAGAGTCAGAGGATGTGGGGATTTTAATTTCAGAACTTCTGTTGATCAGCTACATAGCCTTGAGCAAGCCAAGTCTTGTCTGAGTCTGCTTCCTCATCTGTAAAATGGGGATAACGTCTAATCCAATTAAAGTGAAATCGGGTACATATTAATGTAGGCTGTTAGCTCCTTCAGAACAGTGATCACATCTACTATTTTTTGCACATAGTAGGTGCACAGTAATGTTTGTTAGATGAATGAATGTCATCATTGGGTTTTCTCCACCCCCACTGTGAAATATATAGGGAAATACTTATCCTGACTAATGGACAGATGAGGAAACTGAGCCCCCAAGAGCCCAAGGAATGAACAGTGTCGCATAAGTCAATGGTAGTACCAGGAATAGGACCAACGTCTCCAGATTTCCACTGCTGCCTCAAGAGATCCTTTTCTTTTTAGAACCAGCTGTGGTTCTGAGACTCCCACCCTTCCCCTTAGACTCCCCCGCTTACCTGGTTTACAAGGGATGGGCTGAATAGGTAGTGCCAGCTGGGAGTCAGCGGTGACAGGCATAGGCTGGTGGCCGGGAGGGAACGCAGGAATCATGACATAAGGCATGTTGACCTGCTGAAGGGAGAGAGACCCCCCGTGTGAGCTCCCCAGATGTGGCACCTCCAGGCCACATGTGGGAAGCATCTGAACCTACGGATGGAGGGCAAAGAGTCTGAAGCTTTTACTTCTAGGCAGCCAAGGGGACACCTGTGCTTTTTCTTACTTTCTCCCTGTCTAGAGTTCTATGAATATCCAATTCCTATGAGGGAAATCAAATTATAGATCATATATTTAGAGCCAGGACAAAGCTTAAAGACCATCTACTTGATCCTCTCATTTTACAGATGAGGAAACTGAGGCCTAGAGAGTAAAATGACTTCTCCAGGGTCAAACAGAAAAGAATGGACAGAAGAGGGATTTGAACCAAGAAACTTTTTTTTTTTTTGCTTTTTGGAGTGAGGAATGCAGGGCAATTGGGGTTAAGTGACTTGTCCAAGGTCACACGGCTAGTGTTACGTGTCTGAGGCTGGATTTGAACTCAGGTCCTCCTGACTCCAGGGCCGGTGCTCCATTTGCTGCACCACCCAGCCGCCCCAAACCAAGAAACTCTGGACTCTAAATTCATTGCTTTTTACATCAAACCATGGTGCCTCAGGAAGGATTCAGCCCAAAATCTCTCCAGAGAAAGAGAAAAGGGAGGGCAGGTGAAAAAAGAGAAGAGGATATTAGAGCTAGGAGGGACTTTAGAAACCACGTACTCCTGCCACCTCATTTCAGGTGAGGAAATGGAGTCCCACACGTTAAGTGATTTGCACAGGGATCCATGGCGTCTATGGAGCAGAACTGGGATTCTGGCCCAAGGTTGGTTGGCTGGTTGGTTGGTTTAGGACAACCCTGGTCTTTCCATCATACCACACAGGGATGCTAGTGACCCTGATTATTGTCCTGACCTCATTTACTCCACCAGCCCCTTTCCAGCACCATTCCCCCAGGTAAGCTCCCTCTCCACCACCTGGGGTGATGAACTGAGTGTGGAAAAGGGAGATGGCCAGCAGAGCATCTTGTCGTGGAAGAGTCTCTAAAGACAGTTAATTCACAGGATCATAGATTTAGAGCTGGAAGAGGAGGCCTTCAAGACCACAGATTCCAATCCCTTCATTTTACAAATGAGGAAGCCAAAAGGCTGCTTTTCACCCTGCTAGTGTCGGAGGCAGAATCCGAACCTTGATCCATGACACCATGCCTCTAAGCCCCCCTCCCCTCCCAAGGTGACCCACCCCTCCTCTTCCAGTCTTCTGACAACCCCACCTCTCTCTTTACCTGGATCTGCTGCTGGAGGAGGTTGATCTTGTGCTGTTGCTGAATCAGTTGCTGTTGCTGCTTTGCTATCTGGTTACAAGAAGAGGTGAGGAAGACAGAACAGGGCCATGCCTGATTAATCCTTACGTGCATACCGCCTTTCTCTAAGGGGAATGCCCTAGCCCAACAGAATAGCCACCCCGTAACCAGGCCCTATCTGTACTGGGGCAAACCACAGACCCTCCAAGAAACCTAGTCCCATGTAGAGTCTGCAGGGTCAAGGGGAGGGAAATGTAGCTGGTCATCCAAGTTTCAAAATCTACTATCTTCTTGAATGGATAGAATCTATCCAGAAAAATGGCCAAAAAAAAAAAAAAAAAAGAGACATGGGTGTGTGTGTGTGTGTGTGTGTGTGTGTGTGTGTGTGAGAGAGAGAGAGAGAGAGAGAGAGAGAGAGAAGTGGTCACAAAATCTCACCTATCTATTTGTAGAGCCTATATTGGATTGCATGCTGCCATGGGGGCAGGGAGAGGGAGGAGGAGAAAATTTGGAACTCAAGGGATTGTGGAACTGAATGTTATAAACTAAAAGTGGATAAACAAATTTAATAAAATAAAATTTAAAAAATAACCTCACTTATTCCTACCATTACCTGAACAAAAAACAACCAACACACTAGACAATGGATTGCTTAAAGACTCCCAAGGAGAAACTCACTACCATCCCAAGCAGTCCATTCCAATTTTAGAGAGCTTTTTTTTTTTTTTTTTAAAGACAATCAGGGTTAAGTGACTTGCTCAGGGTCACATAGCTATTAAGTATTTGAGGTCACATTTGAACTCAGGTCTTCCTGACTCCAGGGCCAGTGCTCTATCCACTGTGCCACATACCTGCCCTGAGAACTCTTAGGAAGATTTACTTTTCTTATATCAAGCCTAAATCTTTTTTTTTTAATAGCATTTTTTCCCAATTACATGTCAAGACAATTTTTAGCATTCATTTTTACAAGATTTTGAGTTCCAAATTTTTTCCCACCCTCCCTTCCCTTCTTTGAAAAATAGTAGACAGTTTGATATAGTTTATACATGTGCTATCACGTAAAACGTATGTCCATATTAGTCCCAGTTGTAAAAGAAACAGATCTAAAGAGGAAAAAACATGAAAAAGAATAAAGTAAGTTTAAAAAGATGCTTTAATCAGCATTCAGAGTCCATCAGCTCTTTATCTGGATGTGGATAGCATTTTTCTTCATTTGTTTTTTGTAACACTGTGTTACTAAGAAGAGCTGAATCATTCATAGTTGGTCATCACACAATGTTGCTGATATCATATACAATGTTTCCCTAGTTCTGCTTATTTCACTTTGCATCAGTTCATACAGGTCTTTCCAGGTTTTTCTGAAATCTGCCTGTTCTTCATTTCTTACTGCACAATGGTATTCCATTACATTCTTATACCACAGCTTGTTCAACCATTCCCCAATTTTGAATATTTTGTCACAGTGAAAAGGGCTGCTATATATATATATTTTTGTTGTTGTTGTTGTTGTTGTTGTTGCTTTTTGGAGGGAAATTGGGGTTAAGTGACTTGCCCAAAGTCACATGGCTAGTTTTTGTGTCAAGTGTCTGAGGCCAGATTTAAACTCAGGTCCTCCTGACTCCAGGGCTGGTGCTCTATTCACTGTGCCACCTAGCTGCCCCTGCTATAAATATTTTTGCACATGTAGGTCCTTTTCCCTTTTTTTGATGTCTTTGGGATACAGCTAAATCTTTTTTTTTCAACTTCCTTTCATCATACCTAATTCTGTCCTCTGGGGCCAAGCAGAGTAAGTCTATTCTACAAGGCAACCCTTCAAATACTTGAAGGCAACTATCATAGTCCCACCCCGCTCAAGTAATGTTCTCCCAAGGGTAAATTAACATCTCTGATTCCCTTAATTGAGCCTCACTGGGCAAAGATTTCTAGTTCCTTGACCACCTCGACTGTTCTGCTTTGGACAATTTTAAGTTTATTAATGTCCAACCTAAAATACAGCAGTAAAAACTGGACACAATACAGCAGATGTAGGTTGAGCAGAGCAGAATACAGTGGGCCTAATAATGCCCTAGTTCTGGACACAAAACTTCACTTAAGGCTGCCTAAGATTGCATTAGCTTTCTTTGGCTGCCACTTGACTCAGCT
>JAQQSW010000566.1:0-36047 GCA_028646575.1 Pseudocheirus occidentalis | reverse complement strand
GAAGGAAGGAAGGAAGGAAGGAAGGAAGGAAGGAAGGAAGGAAGGAAGGAAGGAAGGAAGGAAAATAACTTATCATGTTTCATGCCCCAAACTTGCCCTAATGATACAGTAGATAAGGAGGAAAAATAATGCTGTTGCATTCATTTGAACAACTTAGAGCTACCTTAGAGGGTTATCAGTCTGACTGCAGTTCAGCAGCTGTGGGGGTCGGAGGTGGGAGGGTAATGGGGCTAATGTTCTCCCTATCATTGAGTGCAACTAAACGGTTACTTTGCAGCATGCTTAGAGCAGCTGTGGTGACTGTACATGTAGGTGAGATATTGGTCCCCAAGGGAAATGCTGTGTGTTAAGTTGCTCCACAAATTCCCAGGACTTTTCATGCCTGCAGAACTAAACTTGCAAATATCTTCCATGCCTGCATCATTTTGTTCTCTCCTCTCCTCCACACCCTCATCCCCAAGAAAGCTGCAAATGAAAATGATGACCATAAGCATTGGGAGATTTATCAATTGCACACAAGCATAGATGCCATGAGGGTGCCTCAGTTTACCAAACATAAATCATTGCTGCTCTTGTTAATTTTATGTTGCACATTTATCACCAGTGGTTCTTAATTTAGGGTTGCCTATGAACTTGAGTTTAAATAATATTTTGATAACTGCATGTCAATTTAATTGGTTTCTTTATTAATTGAATGTATTTTATTTTATGCATTTAAAAACTTTGCTCTAAGAAGGGAGTTGTAGCTTCTCCATACTGACAAAAGGATCCATCACACCAATAAAAGGTTAAGAGTCCCCACTTTTGCAGAATGGACTTGGGCCCACTAGATGGTACAAAATGCTACTGGATTGGCAACCTTCCAAAGAGCTTATGGATCAGCAACTAAATAGCCTAAAACTTCAAATAAAGGCAATTCTTTTACCCCATCTTGGAGGTATGGATTTGAAATAAATACTAACTATTTCTCAGGATACCAGAAACTTTAATTGAATTCCCTGTGATTTTATAGGGGGAGTGGGGGTGGGTGGGAGAATTCCCAGTTTCTACAGCTTTAGAGGTAAATAGAGCACTTGGCCTGGAGTCAAAGATCTGATTTGCCTTTGATACTTACAAGTCAAGTCATTTAACCTCTGTGTATCTCTACTTCCACAGCTGTAAAATGGGTATAATTATAGCACCTTCCTCCCAGGGTTGTCATAAGGATTAAATTAGATATTTGTAAAGTGCTTTATAAGCCTAAAAGTGTTATATAGGCTCTATTATTATTCATTTAACAGGCATTTATTACAGTCAGGTACCGGAGGTATAAAAACAAAAGCAAAATTGTCCCTGTCTTCAAGAAGCTCGTATTCTAAAAGGGAAAACTATACTTATCCCATCAGTACTTAATGGGAAGATGACTTAGAGGTGCTACCTTTGTATATGAGGATTTCCTCAAGTAACTATCTGAAAAATTGTTTGGAAGAGTGACTTTTACGCTGAGACCTGTAGCAAAAAACTCAAGTTTTACAGGAAGTAAAGACAACAGAGGCAACAAACTGTTAAACTCTGCCTGGTAGCTTGGCATTGTCAGAATTTTCCTGACTGTGGAAGTAGTCTAAAGTCCTGCCTCTTTCTCTAAAGTAAATTAAGTAATCCAGTGAAGAGAAAATACCTAACAAATTACCCATAACCATGGTTTCCAATTGGCCAATATTGACCAAAGAAACCAGTTAGAGCAGTTCCTATGTGATGAGAGAGAGAGAAAGAGGGAGAGAGAGAGAGGGAGAGGGAGAGAGAGAGGGAGAGAGAGAGACAGAGACAGAGACAGAGACAGAGAGAGTAGGAGGAGGAGAGAGGAGAGAGAGAAAAGGAAAAGGGGGAGAGAGAGAGAGAAGAGAGAAAAAGAAGAACAAGAAGAAGAAGGAGGAGGGGGAAGAGGAGGAGGAGGAAGAAGAGGAGGAAGAAAGAGAGGGGAGACAGACAGAGAGAAGGAGGGAGAGAAGAAGAAAGAAGAGGAGGAGGAGGAGAAGAAGGATGAGGAGGAAGAGAAGAAGAAGAACGAGGAGGAAAAGAAGGAGAAGGAGCAGGAGCAAGAGGAGGAGGAGGAGGAGGAGAGAGAGAGAGAGAGAGATCATAATCATTAACAATCTTAGCAGTCATAATTATGAAAAGAAAAGAAATTAGCTTCACAACAGCAATCATATGGTTTGGATTTTGTTCATTTCTTTTTTTCTTGGAATCTGCTGGGGCAAACTTAAAGAGAGACTTGGACCAGAGCTGCGTGGGAAAGGCAGGCATGGATGGTACATAATCTGCACTACTAAAGAGACTACCCACCTTGATGAGATCCATTAGACCAGTGGTTCTCAACCTTCCTAATGCTGCGACCCTTTAATATTCATATGTGGGCATATCTGCATGTGGGCAGACCCACCTGTAGATGGACAGAGGAGCAGTGTCTTGGTTCCTAAGACCATTGGAAATATGTGTTTTCTGATGGTCTTAGGTGACTCCTGTGACTGGGTCGTTCAACCCCCAAAAGAGTTGTGACCACAGGTTGAGAACCGCTGCACTAGACTATTTAGAATTTCCTTAGGTAAAACACAATGAGGAATTGACTCTTGTGAAAGCAGGCAAGTCTGTGGGTTATGCAGAGGCCATGTGACCGACCACCTGTCACAGATATTGGAGAGGGGCACTCCTCCATGGGGTAGGTAGGTTAGCCAAGATGACTTCTGCAGTCTCTTCTGAGGTAGCCAGATAGCGCAGTGGATAGAGCACCGGGCCTGGAGTCAGGAGGACCTGAGCTCAAGTGTGACCACATTTACCAATTATGTGACCCTGGGCAAGACACTTAACCTCATTTTTCTCAGTTTCCTCACCTATAAAATGGAGGTAACAGCAGCACTTACTTCACAGGGTTGCTGTAAGCATGGAGGAGTTAACATTTGTAAACTTCCCTCTCCCTCTATCCCTTGTTAGTCTATGATTCTCTTTTCCTTAAGCAACTAGGCATAGGGAGAGGATCCCAGCGAAAGTCAATATATATACTGCAAATGTATAGACAATGGTATAGACATCAATACAACTTGGTTCATCATTATGCTCAGTATTACATTGGATTCTTCAACCAGCTGCCTGCATGGTTGTTTCTGGGAGCACCAGGACCTGGTAGGCACTCAGAAAAAAAGGAGAATCCAGAGGATATAGAGGGAATTATATGTATCCAAAATAGCAAAGATTAGCCTTCTCTAGGATAAAATTAATTACTATTAATTCTCAGTTATTCCGTTGTGCTATCTCATTCCAAATACAAATACTTAGAAAGCTAAAAGTAAAGTCAATAAATATAAGCACTTACTATGTGCTAAGTACAAGGGAAATAAAGAAAGGCAAAGGGAGCCCCTGCTTTTAAGGAACTCATAGTCAAATGGGATAGACAACATGTAAACAATGATGAACAACCTAGATGCATAAAGGATAAATAGAGGGCAATCTCCCAGGGAAGGCACTAACACTGAGGAGGACCAGGAAAATCACCTTGCAAAAACATGGATTTTATATGAGACTTGCAGGAAATACGAAAGCTGAGATGAGGAAAAGAGAATTTTAGGCATGAAGGCAGCCAGTAAAAATTCAGTCGGGAATGACTTTTCCAGGAAACTCTAAGGTGGCCAGTGTCACTAGGTGAAGTGTGGAGCAAAGCAAGCTGTAAGAAAATGGGAAAGGTGTGCAGCAGCCAGGTTATAAAGGCCTTTAGAAGCCAAACATAGGATTTTATATTTTATCCTGGAGTGAACAGGAGATAGTGGAGTCTACTGCAGGGTGGGAGAGGACAAGGTTGATATGGGCATGCATTTTAGGAAGTTTGCTTAGATGGCTGAATGGAGAATGACCCAGGCTTGGGGAGGGTCTTGAGGCAAAGGGACCAAGACTATTGCAATAGTCCAAGGGTGAGGTGATAAGACCCTGCACCAACATAGTGGGAGAGTCAGAGAGAAGTGAGAGAAGTGAAGAGTGAGAATCTATCTTAGATCTAGAAGGACCATAGAAGTCATCAGGCCTGACTTCTTCATTTTACAAGTGACAATGTGGAGACCTCATGAAATTAAAAAATACACCCAAGATTAGGTAGGTAGTAAGGCAGAGAGCCAGAATTTGAACTCAGGTCCAGTGATTTTTATGGGCAGCTATGTGATGCAGTAGATAGAGAATGGGGTCTAGAATAAGGAAGACTCATCTTCCTGAGGTCTAATCTGCCTAGCTGTGTAACCCTGGGAAAGTCACTTAGCCCTGTTTGCCTCAGTTTACTCATCTGTAAAATGAGCTGGAGAAGAAAATGGCAAACCCCTCCAGTATCTCTGACCAAAAAAAAAAAAAAACCAGGGTCAAGAAGGGTCGGCCACAACTGCAAAACCACTGAACAGCCAATGATTCTAAATTCAACATTTCTCTCACTACACCACAATGTTCACTTTTTAAAGAGGAAGGGGCTGAGCTGATATCTTTGCATATGAGAATTTCATTAGAAAATATGCTATCTCATTTCTAGAGCATCAGCACTTAATTTGTCTAATTATTCCTGACATGAAAGAAATGAAGTTGGCTTGGGATAGAAAGAAGGAGGATCGTAAGTCAACCACGTACCAAGTACAAATATGTTTTGAATCACATAAATAGTTTTGAAAAGTGCTGTCGTTTTTTGGCTGGCAAACAATGAAACTCTGAGCATCTGAAATTAGATCAATTGAAGAAATTCGAGAAGATTCCAGAAGAATGCCAAGTTATTTAGCAAGAAGTCACACACACACACACACACACACACACACAATTGGCAATGGTAATAAGGCTTCTCTTCCACTTTGAAGGATGCCATGGGTCTCTCAGAATACGGGTTAAGCCTCAGCAAGTAAACACTACAGAGTAATAAAGAAAAAGGAGAGATACTTAGATTCATACAAGGAGCCCTTGAGTAAAACTGACATGTAATAAACAGCATTTCAAAAGTAGCACTTTTAAAATATCTAAATATTTAAAGCAGGAAGACATAGGTGTTGGCCCTTCCGCCCCCCTCCCCTACCCCCACCAGTCCTGCCAAGGACTATGTCCAAAAAATGTTCACAAACACATCAAATGTTCCATCTAGGGAATCCACTTTATTGTTGGGCTTGCATTTTTAAGTGTTGTACCTGACCTATTTGGGGGTTAATATAACTAAATGGAATCTATTTGCTGTTTATTATTTATAGAAGATTCACTTCAGATTAGAGTTTCTACAGGCTCATGTGTTCGAATGGCATCACCAAGTCTTTA
The DNA here is from genome assembly GCA_028646575.1 of Pseudocheirus occidentalis. Classification (NCBI taxonomy): domain Eukaryota; kingdom Metazoa; phylum Chordata; class Mammalia; order Diprotodontia; family Pseudocheiridae; genus Pseudocheirus; species Pseudocheirus occidentalis. The sequence continues at coordinate 30,749 of JAQQSW010000566.1, read as the reverse complement.
CCAGTTAATCCTCAGGATGGAAATTGAAGAGAAAATGACACATTCCTCTCTATAGGCCACACTATATTCACTATAAAAGGAAAGATTAAAGTTTTGAGTGTTTTGCTTTGTTTTTTTTTCTCCAGAAAACTGCATGAAAAAGGAGGAGGAGAATAGGTCCAATAATGATGAGACCAAGTTCTTAAAGTTGTAACCAGGAAAAAACTGTATCAGCACATAGAAACAAGTTCTTGTCCATCTGTGTCCTAATTGGGATGCTCAGAGTAATCACTCATTTCCATCTCTAAGAAGATTTCTGAAAGAAATCGCCTATTTCTTTCACTGTTATCCAGAGGAGCCTTCTTTGAGTTGGCACACTTGAGAGAGGATTATAAAACACCCACAAACAGCCTCAAATTTTAGGAGGAAAAAGAAAAAGGGAAATTACAGTTGAATTATTGTCGAAATAAGCACAAATGTTGAACTTATCTATATAATGGGCCAATTCTGTCTGAAGCTTCTTCTGTGCAATCCCCTTTGACTCCAGTACTGAGCTGTTGCTTTTTTTCCTTTTAAAATATAATTTACAGGTTTTCTTAGTTGAAGGGGGATGAGAAAGATAGGAGGCCTCTTTGAGTGTCTCCAAAGAAAGTCATGTCAATAGACTAGAAGTCCTTGAGTTGAGAATATGGACTTTTCTCAATGGCCACAGCTTCTGAGCTCTCCTCAGCCACTACAGGCGTCTTCATTTTTTTTTCATTATGGTAATGAACATTGGAGGCTTTCCAAAATATAGAGCCAAACTGACAGTGACAAATATGAAATGAAAGGCCACATTATGATTAAGCCATTTACTGACCAGTTGAAAAAAGAGGCATGATTGACCCAAGCCCTTGAAAGGCCAAGCACTTCACTAAGAGGGCCCAGCCGCTTCAGCTCCATAGCATGTGGTTAATGCCAAAAGACAGAAGGAAGGATATCTGAAACACACACCACTCCCTCATTACCAGAGAGGTGTTTACACAAGTGTTTCTAAGAGGACTAAATATTTGGAGCTAAAAGATTTTTCTTCCCGTGTAGATTCTACCCAGTGAGCAAACAAACAGTTTGCATGAATAGCCAAAAGGTAAACAGAGGTCTGTGTGGTCACTTAACCTCTACTCATGCCCCTCAGATTGGACATCAGCATGCCCAACCAGTCAATAGTTAGAGCATGAAAAAAATTATAACAACTTCCTTTTTACAAAGAGTCTCATAGTTTTCATAAAGAATTTTCTTATATTAGGACCTTAATTGATTCTTACCATAGCCTCTGGGATAGTAGACAGGTTAGGTATTTTCAAGGGTAATGGAGGAGTGACTGGCCTATGGCGGCCCAGGCTTTGGAGCTTGTAATGGGATATGCCACTCTTGGTTACCTGCATAGTTTTGTGAGCCTGTTTCCAGCAATGTGTGATGTGATGGAGGGGCACTCCCCCATTCGGAAAATGCACAGACATTTGATGACTGTTTACTGTCAGGCTTACTGAGCAGTGATGAAAAGCCTTTCAGTTGGCTCCTGAGATGGTGCTAAGGGCAGGTATAAATAACACAAGAGGACAGAACTTTCCCAGCTGCCTTATCTCCCCATCCAGAGCCTTCAAATGGTCTTCATCCTCATTCACCCACCAAGGAGAGAGCAAATGAGCTTTTGTCTGACTTGACTTCTGGTGTGCTTACTCAATTCTGGTTCAGCAGCTAATTAAAAGGTTACTACGCTGTTTTTGTCATTCAATAAGCCAATAAGAAACAGTCAAGGAATACCTGCATATGTTCTGAATATGGGAGGGTCCCATCCTCACATCACATGCTTCCAAAAGCAGGTTTACTAATCCTCTCCAATAGTTCTCAACCTGTGGGTCGCAACCCCTTTGAGAGGGGGGGGGTCACAGGGGTCCCCTAAGACCATAGGAAAACACATATTTCTGACGGTCTTAGGAACCAAGACAGTGCTCCTCTATCCATCTCCAGGAGGGTCCGCCCACATGCAGATACACCCACATACAAGTATTAAATGGTCATGGCTTTAGGAAGGTTGAGAACCAGTGCTCTAGGTAGATTACCAACAGGTAGTACATACTAGGTAGTGACATGCTCCAGGGGCTGAGTGGGCTTCCAGTGGTCAGTCAACCATTACATTCACAAGTGAAGATAAGAAAGACTCCAATTCCTCCTCTTCCTCCTCCTTCTCCTCATTCTCCTCCTGCTCTTCCTCCATCATATCCTTCTCCTTCTCCTCATCTTCCTTCCTCTCCTTCTGTCTGCCTTTCCTCCATTTCCCTTGCATAAAGGAAACCAATCAAATGAGCTCTAATGGGCATCTATGGTGATCTTGCAACCAACTTTACAGTAGCTAATTATGCCCACATTATTTACTCAATAGATAATAATGATTTCTTTTCTTGAAGAAAAATTATTTAAAGAATTTGTAAAAAACACATGTTGTTTACTTAATACACCTAAAGTCATTAAGTAAATAGACAGAACATTTTATTTTTTGAAACACACATTATTTACCCAACAGATTAGGTATTTCATGAAGAAGCCATTATAGGATATTGAATAAATAGATATTTAGACCATTTTAATCAATTATTTAAAGTACATGCCATTATAAGTTTATTAGTGTGAATATTTTAAAGACCTTATACCAAGACCATTAAGAGAATCAAGATCTACAGAGACAAATAAAATGTAACAAGTGGAAAAATGTGAATCACAATATGTCCAAATATGAAGCGACTTGTGGACTCTGCTTCAGTAGCACAAATCATTCAGCTCTCTCAGCTTTTCTGCTCAGAGCATGAGGCAGAGTTGACCTTATCAAGGGCTAGTCATTTGCCTAAATTCATTTTGCAAAAGTTGCTGACTTTTACATCGAGTATTCTGGTAAAAATAATAATAATAATTTTTTTTTGGAGGGCAATTGGGGTTAAGTGACTTGCCCAAAGTCACATGGCTAGTTTTTGTGTCAAGTGTCTGAGGCCAGATTTGAACTCATGTCCTCCTGACTCCAGGGTCAGTGCTCTATTCACTGTGCTACCTAGCCACCCCAATAATAATAATTTTTAAAAGGCCTTCTTAGAAAACGAGAGCCCTTCAATTTGTAAAAGTTTTTTTTTTCATTTCATTCTAAGACAGGGGTGTTTAACCTTGGCTCTATTGGCCTATTTTAAAAATGGATAACTATTTCAATCTAATTGGCATCCTTCGTATTCCTTTACATTTTGTTTTATGCATTTAAAGAGATGATTCTGAAAAGAAGTCTATTGGCTTCCCTAGACTTGCCAAGGCTTCTATGACATGGCGAAGATTAAGGCAATATTGGTGTGCAGATAGGATGCCCCATTGGGGGTGACTTTGCTTCATAAGAGCCACAATCAAGAATATATATGCTGGGGAGTGGCTAGGTGGCACAGTGAGTAGAGAACCAGCCCTGTAATTAGGAGGATCTGAGTTCAAATCCGGCCTCACACACTTGACACACTTACTAGCGGTGTGACTTTGGGCAAGTCACTTAACCCCAATTGACCTCAAAAAAAGAAAAGCAAAAAATTAAAAAGAATATATATGCTTGGTTGGTGACCTCAAGTCCTGCCCTATGCACTCTTTCACTCATTCCCCCAAGATGACCCAACTTCAGATGAGAAGGAAAGGATTCTGGCACACAAAAGAACAGAGATCAAGTTTTATGCACACAAACACTCTTGATAAAGAACAAAGGAGGGAGCAAAACGCCTGAGAAATCCAGTTGTGTCTAAAATACAACAACCTTTTGTTTTAAGAGTGGGTGTGGGTAGGTGGGTAAGGATGTCTCCTTAATCCAGGCAAACAATAAAATCACTAAAATCCATGTTTCTAAAATCATTTGTAGGGTTAAAAAAAATATAAAGTGAACTAACATTTTTCCTCTAATTGTATTCCTTTGTATCATGTGCTGTAGGTCTAAGATGTCCCAAGTCAAGTTTCAGGCTAAAAAAAAAAATATGACCATATTAGAAGCCCTTGAAAAACAGGGTTTATAATGGAAAATTCTGAAAGAGCGCTAGCTACAATATGTGCCTCCACTATAATACAATCTATTCCAGAATAATTTTTCTTTTTATTATTTCATTAAGTTGTATCTCACTAAAGTTCCTCCTAGGATCTCTCGGCAGCACCAAATTTTTCATTGAGAAAACGATAAATCATGGACCTAAATTACAATTTAATTATAAACGCCTTTGCCTACTAATGCTGCCTGGGACCTTTTACCCTGCTACATAATTCTAAAAAATGACCCCTGTCATAATTTCCTTCACTAGAATAATATGGAGAGATCTAATCCTGAATCCTGCTGTCTTATAATTTAATATAAGAGGTAATTATTATTCAAAAGATAATGTTGCAGATATTGAAAATATTCTGAAGTTTGAGTAAAAAATATCTTGGGTAGGTGGGAGCTTCTTATCATTTGTACGAATCGAAAGAAGTGAGAGGAAAGAAAAAAGAGGACTTTTTTAATGAAAAAAATATGAGAGCTCATACATTCATAGCTGGTATTTTGTACAGTTAAAAATGAACTACCTTGCATCCAAAATCAAGGCAGCGAAGGGAGCAGCGTTAAGCTGAGTGCCAGTCTCTGAGCTCAGTGGCTATGTCCGTGATGAAGGTGAAAGAGCCCCCAAATCTGTTATTCATGTTTAAAATGAGGGGGCCTGGTCAAAGCAGGAGAATTCTAAGGAAAAGATTTCACCACACCTGCTATATTAAAATGTCCATCCGTGTAGGAGGGTGTTAGGTTAGGCACTGGATAAAATCTTCTCTGTAGATTTATTTTTACTGAGCAGCATCAGTATAGATGTGGGAGGTGTCTACTGATAACAGAAACTGAAATGCCCACTTACTTTTCCAAGCTGTGACATGTAGTGGACTTGGTTCTCTCTTTCCAGGTTAGACCCATCAGACAAACAGGTGGCCAATGAGCAATGCGCAGAATGTTTTGGTTTTAGGTACCTGCTTTAAAATTATCCTGATTTTAAAAAAATATTTCTAATAACGGGGATCAAAAGAATTTGGGATTCATGCCCAGCCATAAGTTTGAACGGTAAAAAGAACTTTTGAAAGCCATAATTGGTACTTGTCATTCCTGTGGTTACCGGTTTCTTCTTCAATAAGGTTCAATAGAACTGATAAAGGTTGGAGGGAGACAAGATGCTGTATGTACTAGGCAAAGGCGAGATATCACTGAATAGAGATGAATACAGCCAAGAGATGAATTAAAGTGGAATTAGGGTCAGCCAGTTAGTCAGTCAGTCAACAAGCATGTATGTGAATGTGTTAAATGCCACACACTGTGCTTAGGGGTAAGATACAATGAAAGACAAAAGACAATCCCCACCTTCAAGAAGCGAACAGTTTCATATAGGCAATAATATGAAAGCAGTTACGTACAGACAAGACATATATGTGTGTGTCTCTCTCTCTAGGTATGTGTGCTGTATACACATAGTATGTTGATGTATACATGTGTGTCTAAATATGTTTGTGTTATTTACATAGCATTCAAATTATGCATTTATATACATCATATGAATGTCTATATAATTAGAGATAATCAGCAGAGGAAAGGCATTAGGATTAAGGAATCAGAAAGGAGAAACAGAAACTTTCTACTAAATCTGAGCAAAAGGAACCCCAAAACAAGGAATTTGAAAGTGGTCATTAGGCCTAAATTTGGAGGCTGATAAGCTTGGATGAGGAAAAAATACATCTTTATTTTCACTAACCTACCCTTTAACCAGAAACCATGACTCTGAAAAGGGGTTCCTAGGTTTCACCAACATGACACAAGAATGGTTATAAGCCTTCAGCCTAAAGGTATGTATGCCTCCTAAAGGTATGAGAAGCTTATCCCATTGGTCCAAAGACTATGAAATAAAGAAAGTTCTCATCTCTTTTCCATGGTCAACCCACCACTGAACTGATATGTCCTGACTGACTAGTTCACTAGACAGAAGAGCTGGGGTTATCAGGAGATCAGTATCACTCCTACTTACCAGTCTTACAACAGTCAGCAAAGCTTTATATAGCTCAATAAACTTCAGACTGAGCAGGACAGCAGCACCGGCTTGCCGCTCTTTTCTGTTTTTGCTTTGGGAGCAGTTCATTGAAGATGTAATAAATTGGATGGTGTGTGTGTGTGTGTGTGTGTGTGTGTGTGTGTGTGTGTGCGCGTGTGCGTGTGTGTGTGTGTTTCCCTGTCCCACCATAAATCTTGGGGCAGTGCAAATAAGAAGTATCTCATTATAAAAGGCAGGAAGGAACTCCCCAGATAGGAACATGTACCTCAAGCTTGGAAGTCATCATTAACATTAACAATGGTGACAAAAGAGACTGTTCTTACACAGTGAACCAGTGGATTTGGGTGTCATCAAATACCCTCAGACACAGGCTCTATGTTATTTAAGAAAGTCAAAATACTAAAGTCGAGAGCAAGTGGGGAGCACTGGGGTGGGAAAGGAGGCTGAGGTCTATAATTTCCAGCAGCGCCAGCAGAGAGAGACATGAAATTGTATCCATAACGAACTAGTAATAAAGAGAGGTACAGAGATTGGTGTTCTGTGCCTACCTCAATCGTTTCATGAGTAAGAAAGATTTAAGAGTCCTGGGAGGTTCATGGCAGACACTAGACTGGACTTTCCAATAACCAAACAAAAGCACATTAAGATGGATACCTGGGTAGGTGGGTAGAAGAGCACAGGCATGTAGTCATCAGGTTTAAGATGCACTAAAATTTTGTGCCCAAGGTGGTGGGTTTCCAAGGGTCCCCAGCAGCAACAAAGCAACATGAATTCATTCCAAGCAGAAAATTAACAAAGGGAAGGGAATAGAGTGAAGCCACATCAACACACGATTCCTGTCTACATTTCTAACTACCTTTGAAGGGTTATCACACGATGCCTATTTTTTTAATGTGTCAAATATGAAAAGTATCCATTATGGAAAATGGGAAGAAAACTGTAGAGGTGAATTTATCATGAACCAGTATATGCATCATCTGCTAAGAGGATTTATTCATCATTTCAAAATGTCTTTTTGCTAAATCTACAAGAGACAGGGACAAAAACTATGATTTCACAGATGTAGGGAACTCCTAGTGAGAAACTTCATTGAATTACACAGGTCAGAACCTTCTCCACTGCTTATAGTCACAGAGAATCCTAAGACTTTAAGTGACTCGCCCAGGGTCATACAGCTGTTATGTGTCATATGGTTACAGTTGAAAACCAGGTCTCTCTGGTTTTGAGGACAGCTCTCTCCTCTTCACTATTCCCCAGTGCCTCTCAAAGCTCCAGATTAGAACCAATAAAATGCAGAATTTCATAATGAACAACAGCACTCTTTGGAGGCGGCAAGTTCTCTATCCCTGCTATTTCCAAAAAGGTACCAAAAAAAAAGCAACTGAATGACTTTTGCTCTCCCTCAGGGCAAGTTGGATGGACTGGAATTCACAGTTACTATGAAACAGATAGCCATATATTCACCACACTCTGCTCTTCCTCCAGGTACACTAAAGAAATTCTGCTCTCAAAGAGCTCCCGAAGGTAGAGGAAGACAGCAAACAGAAGATTAAAAAATAAAAGGTGGTGGGAAGACAACAGTTCTGTGAAGTGTAATGACTAACGATTGTGACTGAACTTCAGTGGGAGAAGAAACCTCACTATCTGTGTTTGTCCCAAGTGGATCATCCAGACAGGAATTAATCCTACAATATTAGGATGCTGCCACTACTTCTTTCTCTAGTCTGAATCATGACTAAAACTGATCTTTTTTCTTCCTTTTGTCACTTGCCCATCAGGTAGGGACAGTTCCTGTTTATTGAATCACTGACTACACATCTTTCTTAAAATGCCTTGAGATATTCCCTCCCCATCAAACTTTGTGTTTGCTGAGTTCTTTATATGAGTTTCTACAACACCTTTGCTTTCTGCAGCCACTGCTTCTTTTTTTTTTATCTTCTCCTTTCTAATCCTTGGCTGGAAACTCCCTGCCATGTTAAACCATCGAGTCCATCACAGACCAAATAAACTGGCTGGTGCTGTGTTGAGAGGTTGCCAACTTATTAGAAAGCCTGTACTTTTGCTTCCCTTCTCATATTGAGCCCCACAATGACTGAGGGGAAAAGAAAATCAAACCATTTGAAGTTTTCAACCTCATTATTTTTTTTTTAATAACTGGGAGACTTCCTCAGAAAACTGCCTTTCCTCACCCCTAACTCGTTTTGTAGGCATTTTTCTCAAAGCCAATGCAAACAGAAGTTCAACTGTTTTCTGGGGCAGGAAAGAATGACAATGAATTTACTTGAGAAATCTGCCTGTACTTGGGGAGTTTCCGTTTCCAAATAGTTGTATGTAGAATATGTAATATAACAATGAACCCTTGTGTTATGGGGATGGCCCCAAAACAAGCAATGGTTGCTATAGCGGTTATTAATTTTTAAGAATAAGAAATTGCTTCTTTGAACCTTTAATCGAATTTAATTGATTCCAAATTACATGTATTTTGCTGAACTATATCCCACATCTCTCCATCAAGAGCACGTTATCTAGTTCAAGTAGCACTAGAGAAACGAACTAAGAAATGAACAGGGTGGTGAGGTGGTGAGTTTTGTTTTGTCTTTTAGTCATCTACTTCAAATTCTGATTATGTTATAATTGCCCTTGAACACAGTGAATACAGCATTTTATAGAATGAAATTCCATGCCATCTACCTTAACGCTGGACCCAGCATGCAGAAATCTGCTATTAAAAGTACCAAAAAGATCTCCTAACGGCGTCGCCCCCCAGAATTCGTGCCCCAAGAAGAGGTTAGAGGGAAAGTGTTAGAGCAAGGACTTAGCAGATGTCATTCCTACTCAGTACAACTATTAATTGCCATATTGTTGACAGTCTTCATGTGTAAACTAGAAACAATTCCTTCTATGGTCTGACAAAAGACATTGTGAACATTAGTGATAGCATTGCGGAGCATGCCAGTCCAATAAGTACTTATTACATAGCTACTAGGTGCGAGTCATTGGGTGTTAAGCATTGAGATAGGAAAACAACAAAAAAGAAATAATTCCTGCCCTCAAGGAGAATACCGCCTACTAATGGGAAGAGAGGGTATAACATATGCACAAATAGATAAATGTGAATTATATACAAAATGGCAGAGGCTTAACAACTGGGTAGATCAGAAAAGGTCTCAAAGAAGGTGATGCTCGAATGGAGCCATTAAGGGAAACAGGATTTCCAAGAGTTAGAGGGAGAGAGGGAAATCATTCCAAGCATGAAGTCAGCATACACAAAGTTATTGAGGCAGTTTCGGTATTCCACAGGCAGAGACCATCAAGGGAGGAAGTCTGATAGCAGGGCAGACCTGTGGACTTGAAGTCAAAGGAAGGATCCAATGCTGGTTCTGCCTTAACCTCAGATAAGTCACTGGGTCTCAGAATCCTTAATGGTACAATGAGAAAGTTGGATGAGACCACCCTTCAGGTTCCTTCCAGCTTTAAATCTCTTTGTTGCTTCTGTTCCTGTTCAGTCATGTCTAACTCTTCATGACCCCATTTAGAGTTTTCTTGGCAGGGATACTGGGGTTGTTTGTCATTTCCTTCTCCAGCTCATTTTACAGATGAGGAAACTGAGGCAAGGAGGGTGAAGTGACTTCTCCAGGGTCATCCAGGTGTCTGAGGTCAGATTTGAACTCAGGAAGATGAAGTCTTCCTAACTCAAGGTCCAGGATTCTGTGCACTATGGCACCGCCTAGCTGCTCAAGTCAGTTTGAAAAGAACACAGAGCTTGTGAGGGAAACTGGCTTTCAATTGGTCTGGAAAGATAAAATGCATCCAAACAAGAAAGATGCTTAGGACAGAGGTTGGAAAAAAGCCTAGTGGTGGTTCTCTTTGTACTTTACCCTATGGTACAGTGGAAATAGCATTGGACATGGAATCTGAGGGTCTGAGTTCAAATCCTGTCTCTTCCACTATTTGTGTTCTAATCACTTACCCTCTGTGACTCAGTTTCTCCCTCCATGAAATGAAGGAAATTTATTCAGTGATCTCTAAGATAATATTCTATTGTCCTCTATGCCCAGAATACCTAACCAACCCAGTCAAACATCCATTCTGCGATCGATGTTAGATGCTGATCCTTTTTCTCCCAGGGCTCTAATGTCTGCCCATAGCCAAGTGTAGTCTACAAAAATATCCATGATAGCATAACCAGGGATAAGTTACAAGTGCCTTCTGGCTTTACTCTTTTTTCAAGAGGGAAAAAAAAATAAAAATAAAACAAAAAAATAAAAACATCAACCCAAAGTTATACTCCAAGGGAGGTGAGCCCCTCATCCTTGTAGCCATGACAAATACCACAAAGCAACAACGTGACAACAGCAGCCTCCTACCAATACCACCACCCGGTGCCGTACAGACACTTCTTCTAGCCCTGAGCAGATTCCCATTCTGAATACCGCAACAGGCTCCCGGTTCCATGTTAGTTACTGTGCATCACACAAGCATAATTGACAGCTTCCCTCCCCCCAGCCTCCCCACTCAGTGCCGGCCGTTTCCCCAGGAGCCGCCTTGTACAACCTCAAACACTTTATTACTGGTCAATTTGGGTTTCCTGCCCACTTTAAGTGGCGGTGCTGAGGGTCTCCAACTCTCTCTAGCCTTTACTGATCAATATTAACAGTCACTTCCACTGTGTTTTTCCTGCTACTCAGCAAGGATCGTGACTGGTAGTAAATTAACATGTACCTGGGTCATTATTTTGAAGAGAACGGTAGAACTCAAAATTTAGGACTAATAATTGCCAAGATAATTTCTCCCACTGTTTCCACCCAGCCAGTGGAAGGGACAGAACACAGAACTCATCCACTTGTTCTCTCCGTCCTGCACTCTTGGAAGTCTGAGGAAGCCCATAGCCCCCTGCTCAGAATAATGCTCTTGAAAGAATAAAATTAAATGCATGGGATTATAAAGATAGCCAATTATATTGGAATACAGTTAGCAAGATACTTGTTTTAAAAAGTTCAAGGAGCCTAAGTTAAGGCTCCCTGGTTTAATTACTTGGTCCCCATCAATACAGGCTGGGCCCACCATTTCCTCCATGTCTAGGGAGTTCCAGCTCCCTCAGCTCTGAGCACATAGCCAGACTTCTCTGCTCAGGGGTGTGCAGGCTTCGACTCTCTCTGAAAAGTAGCCACAATGTAGAGGGGGGCATGCAGGGGAGGAGGAGATGTTTCTTATAAAGCACAAACCTCAGGTTTATAGGAGATGCATTGCAGATTTGAAAAAGTCAGGATTAAGCAATTATTGGCTTAGACTCACAGTAAAATTTGTTTATAAGGTATAATTTAACAAGAAACAAACAGTTAGTGTTATTTATAAGCAAATGTGACCAGTAAAGGCACACAGAGAGAGCTTTCAAAGTGCAAATCTTGAACCAGGCAAAGGCCTGAAGGAGAAGTGCACACCTCCCACCCCCACCCCAGCTGTTGGGAGCTGACTTCTATATATGGTGGAGTGACATCCAGGAGCCCTGGACAGTTAACAGTGTGCCAACAGAGAAAGACTGAGTCTGGAAAGCCAAGCCCTAAGCTAGCCATTGGGAAGCCAAATTAAAGTATTAGAAGGGCTGTTGGGGGGGCGGGGAATTAGAGGGGAGGGAAGGAGACATGATTATTCTTAGCACCAAGAAGTGGCCTTATTCCCCCATGATGGATTAGGTGGGTCACCTAGGACAACCACATCTCTCTGTTGTTTTTCTATTGCCTTCAAGGCAAGATGAGAGAAGGCCCAGGAGAGGGACCTCACATCCAGAGCAGAGATGCCTTTGGGAGGAAGTCCTGTTAACAGATCTATACAGTGATTCAACACTAGTACAGCTGTCTCAGGTCAGTCCCCAGATACAACACTGTCTGGGAAACCCTAACCTGAAACAAAGACAGGTAGAGAACCAAAGGTGTGCACAGTTAGGATTACACAGCAGAAAGCTCTTCGAGTGTCTATAATAGTCAGTCTCCTGCCCCCCTCCCTTTTTTTCCTTAAAGATCATTTCAGTTCTATACCATTAAGCAAATATTTCTTGTGACTACAGAGATGCAGGCCTGTGGCCCCCAGAAAGTCCTCTAACTCCCTTCTGGTCATTAAATACATAGTAAACCCAGTTTACCCACACAGGCTTCCCATTTTGTTATAGAGGGCAAAACAGCTTCTGTTCTCTATGTGGGTATGGGAGGCATAAGCTTTCTAGAATCCAAATATCACCAAGGATGCTTCTAGATTCAAATAATCAAGCCACTCCTGATGCTGGAAAGCCTGATGGATGCTTATCACCTTCTGCAGGAAGCTTTTTCCATCAACAAGCCTTCTCAGCACCTTTGCTCTGAGGTCATTCCACTTACCTTGCCTACAGCTTGTACAGACACAGTCATTTGCACTCTTTGAATGCGCACTTGTTGGGGGTAGGTCCGTTTTTGCCCTTTTCTGTAGCCATAGTACTTGGCAGAATATGTGCTTAATAAATGTCTGTTGTCTCTTTGAATATATGACTTTGGAGAAAGTTTCTTCATCTCCCTAGGCATGTTTTCTCATCTGTGAAATGGGTGAGGTGAGCTAGATGTTGTCTGAAGTCTCTTAGATGTGAGATCCTGTGGTAAATGAAATTTTGAGATACAACACAAGAGACCTGGGGCCTCTCTTCATGACCAAAGGTCTTCTCTTTTCTTTAGGAGGTGGTAGATCTTTCCTTCCGGGCTCCTCCCTCAATACCTCCCAGCTTGAGCCTACCTATCTTGAGCTACTCTTGACTATCCCATCCCAGGACCTTGCCCTCCTCTTCCCCATTGAGGGACGGTGTGTGTGTGTGGGGGGGGAAGGAAATGGGGAAATCATTCTTCTTTTGCTACATTCTTGGCTCTATACCAAATTGGACTTCTTGAATCAGAATCTTAAACCCAGATCAGAAGGCCCAGCTGAACACTAACACATGGAGACTCGGCTACCCAACCACATCATTCCAAAGAATCCACCATGAAGCTGAAAATCGGTGGCCCTGCTCCTACTCTCCACCGTGTCTCTATTCCCCTCAGTGAATGATTTGGTTTCCAAAAGTGGGGAAAAAAGGAATCGTGGCAACTTAAGAACAAAATAAATAACTCAAAAGCCACGCTCTGATTCCAGCAAAGCAATAGGCAACAGGCTTTAATGATAAAGGAGAGATTATCGCCATTCCCATCTTGCACTGCTGTGCACATGCGTGTGTGAATGACCGGTGGCGTAGATGTTCCCCACAGTTTCCTCAAGCCATGTACTTTACCAGAGCCCAAGCACAGGCCCCATCAGCTTGCTGACAGGCTGATCCATTGGCTCTAGGACACGGAGGGGAATTATGCACCAGCCGTCCCCATGCTCTCTTTTGTTTAAAAGAAGAAGAGAGAAAGAGAGAGAGTGAAAAATAAAATCCTCAATCGTTTAGTACAAGTCATTTTACATGCTGGGATAATGAAGTATAAAAATGCCTTCAAAGGACTGATTTCCTACTTTTAACTCACTCCCAGCCAAGCTCTTTGTGAGGCCTCTCTGGAACATGCATTCCCTGTCCCACTCAAACAAAAGAGCTGCGAATTCATTAAACTATTTAATTATGCTTTTTATTTTTCTCCATTAGCAAGTCCTGCCAGCACAAAGTAAATAAAGCTACCGTGGTCTTTCCCCAGCAGACACACTGACTGTTTTTATTCTTTATTCAGTTTACAATATAAAGGGTGATTTCCCCCCCTCCTCCTATTCTTGGCTAGCTTCCTAGAGCAAGCCCGGCGAACAGAAGCACCCAACTGTACATGCCACGCATGGAGCTGGAACTGCGGCATTCAGCATTGCAGGCACATACCCTAGACAGCTTTCAAAGTACCAGCAGCCGACGGCAGCAGCCGAACAGCACTTTACAGCCAAGGCGCGGAAAAGATATTAGCTTTTTTTTTTTATACTCTAGTAAATTCACTTTTTACATCTATTTCTTTTCAGAAGGGCTTGTTATTGAGCTTACTGTCCACAAATTCCATTGATCTCAGGCTGTGACTCAATCCATATGCTCCCGCTTTGACACCAGCACAGCGAGCGAGCGATACAAATCCTGTTCAGGCTACAAACTTATTGATTTTATAGATTTCCCCCAAAGTTGTGATAATGATATATCATTGTTAAATTTGGTAGAACAAACTGCTTTCCCAATCTGTCAATGCGAGCATGAAAACCAATTCACAGGCTTGTTTAGAAGGCTTTCCCATCAGAAGAATAACTACTGCTGGCGGAAGCCGATCACCAATACCCAGCCGCTGGCACAGGCTTGATGTATGATACTTTCCCAGCTGCCCTTTCCTGACCCCTGAGCACATTGGGCTGCCAGACTTGGACTCACCATCTACAGTTATTCGGGGGGATTCTTCTCTGAGAGCCTCAGGATTAATTATTAGCACCATAGCACAGGAGTGACCAGCACCAGAAGATTTTCAAAGGCAATGTGGGGCACTTGGGGAAAGATATTTAGCTGTGAGATGGAGACATTAGAGTAGTATAATGAATGACTTTTACCATTTTGGAGTTCCCGTCCCCCAATTTCTTCTCTCCTTTGATTTTTTAATGTTTAAAATGTTCCTATTCCCGCCCCAACCCCGATCATGGAACTGAGGGAACTTTCCCTCTGAGAAGGATGTTTCTTCTATTCCTGCTTCCTCTGATCACTGGTTGATCCTGTGGACCCATCCTCAGAAGTGACTGACTTGGTTTAGCTGCCCTGTTAGCTGCTGTCTTTTCTGAAGTTCCTGTGGCTTAACTTCATTCATTCATTCATTCATTCACTCATCCATCCATCCATCCATCCATCCATCTATTTGCTCAATCATTGTCCGTTCTTAATAAATCTGTATTGAATTAAATTCAAGTGAGCTTTTACAAGACACAGGACCAAATTAACTGGTCAGTTTCCAAGTCCTAAATACTCATTATGGATTATGCTTTGCCTTTTGCCCCTCGACCTCACTTTTTACCTGTGCATTAAAATTCATCACAGGAAGACATAATGAGATCTCCACCTAATTTCTCTTTAAATACCCATACAGATTTCTTTTGCACATTTCCTCATCTGTTCTTCCGTGTTCTTTTTCTAAGTTGTAATGATGATTTCCAAAATGTCCTTCTTTTCCTATTTAAAAAACTAGTAGATTTTATATATCCTTTAGGAATACTTCAACTGCCCACTCTCCTGGTCCTTCCATTTGCCTTTTCATTTCAAAGATTCACCTGGACCCTTCTTGTGACTCGTGTCCCTTCCTTCACAATGCCAGAGGTCCATCTCCTCAGAAAAAAAAAATACACAACCTTCTTCTTGAAGTTGCCTTCGTTGTACTCCAAGAACTTCTAATGGTCCCTCTATCCCCATCCTAAAAGAGAGTCAAATGACTAATCTCTTTGCCTAACAATATTTGGCTATTTTTTTCCCTTCAAAATTTTATATTATTTAGCCAAACATTTAATCTCTGGAACTTTCCCCTTTGACTTATTCTCAATCCTCAGATCAAAACTTAGATTCTTTATATCATCCTGGTCAATACCTCAGATTTATTTAATGTGGCACAGTGGATAGAAAGCTAGTCTCAAAGTCAAGAAGATATGAGTTCAAGTCATGCTTGGGACATGCACATTTCAGCTGTGTGATTCCAGGAAGGTCACAGGCTTTTAATGGCCTAGGTCAAAGGGGTCAAACAGAGAACTACAGGCCACTATGCTACCAGGAATCAGGTTAAATGTAACTGGGAAATAGTTAACAAAATAAATAAAAACATAAATAGTATAAATAATAAATAACATAAATAAATAAAAATATATTAATTTTTTTTGTTGTTGTTTTGTTTTTTGGGGGTTTTTTGGAGGGCAGTTGGGGTTAAGTGACTTGCCCAAGGTCACACAGCTAGTTTGTGTGTGTGTGTGTGTGTGTGTGTGTGTTAAGTGTCTGAGGCAGGATTTGAACTCAGGTCCTCCTGACTCCAGGGTCAGGGCTCTATTCACTGCACCACCTAGCTGCCCATAAAAATATATTAATAATAAAAATTATAAATAATATAAACAAATAAAATATAAATAATATAAAAAATAAATAAAAACATAATAAATCACAGACAACTTTACATTTTAAAACTTAGCCAATACGTAGACTACAGGGTTCCTTATGTATAGACTGGTGGCTCCTGCTTTTATTTAAGATGGTTACCACTGCTCTGGGAAAATCTCTAAGATTTTAAACTTCAGAGAAGGTATAGGTTTCAGTTGATAAGAGTTTCTTTGTCTGGGAGTTCCCTACAGGATCATGAAATGACAGATCCAGCCCTTATCCCTTATCCCTATTTTTAATTGCTGAGACAGTGCAGTAGGGGTCAAAGAGACATAAATTTCATTATGTAGAGAGACTTGCTCGGGGTAATATGGCTGGTGGGAGGATTTCAACCCAGGTCTTCTTAATCCTGTCTTGGGGGTGGGAGGGGGAGGGGAATAAACATTTATATATTACCTACTGTGTGCCAGGAATTGTGTGGAGTGTTTGTACAAATCTCATCTCATTTGATCCCCACAACAGCCTTGGGAGGAAGGTTCTCTTATTATCCCCATCCTACAGTTGAGGAACTGTGACAAACAGAAGTCAAGTGAGGTGCCCAGGTTCACACAGCCAGCCGGGGCACTTCTGTGGCTAGATTTGAACGAAGGTATTCTGAGCACCACCAGCTGCCTCTGTCCATGGCGCCACCATCTACTTACACCACCTTCATGCCCCCATCTGTCTGTGATATCTTTGTGCATAGGTCCAGACCTGTGATTTCTTCACGGAAGGAAACTCCCCTACTGAAGCCATATCCACCAATGCAATCTGTAATCAGCCGTCTGTAGCCATCAGGTCCCATAGAGCTGGCATCTATCAGAGGCAAGACTTGACCCCAGTCCTTCCTGACTCCCAAGCTGGTCCTCATTCCACTATGCCAGGAGATTTATCAATATCAAGTAACTGAGTTCATTTCACCACATCCCATAGAGAATCTTGGGATTTTCCAGGGATATATTTCTCCACCTCTACATATCCATCCACTCACGACTTTCTACTCTTTCTTCTCCTAGTGACCCCCCAGCTCTTCCAGAGCCTAAGCATTGCAGCCCTTTAGTCCAACCTTAACTGGACCCTTCCCTTAGACTGTTTCCTTTGTGGCAACTGCTTCTCTTGTCTTTTTTTCAATTAATCTTCATTTTGGCTAAACCATCCTTGCCCCCATCTGCTTTGCTGCATTTTACATCTCCTAACTCCCATAATAAAAGACAGGAATTCAGATCATAAAATGGTTTTGCTGACATCTTTTGTCTGCTCTAATCAACTCATGTTTCATCAGAGTTCACTAATTTTCAAAATCTGTCTGCTAGAAAGAAAGGGGGGAAAAGTATAGCTAGAGTATAGAAGGATAGAAAAATCACGGTGGTGCTCTCATTTTTGTTAGCCCTTTTACTAATTTATTTTTTTGGTCACAGTCCTCTAAATAAAATCCCAAAAGGAACCAAGGGAAGAAAGGTATCTTTTTACAGTTAACTGTTGGGAGGTGGAGTGGGAAGGAGTAAAATCGTGAAATTAAAAGATTTTTCCACAGCCCAAATACACAGGACTGTTCTATGCCCTAGACCTAGGATGGTGTTCCCACTCATCTGAATACAAATTCCCAGAAAAAAAAAAAACCCAGCAGCTTATAGTATCTTCAGACAAGAAACTAAAAAATTAAGTGACAAAATTCTCAGATGTTTCCAGTCTTTGCCATTGCCAAAGAGGATATTATAGAAAGTCCTGATTCTGTCTTTCCTACCTACCCCTCCAAAGACAAACGGATAGACGCACACATTAGAATCTATCCAAAATAAGATACCTTTAATTAAAATTTTATGATGAATAAGAACTTCACCCCCTCTCCAATTTCTTATTTAGCCAACAGACATGAGCACAAGCATACACACACACACACACACACACACACACACACACACACACACACACACACAATGCCCCAAACCACCCTCCTGTTCATAATTGTACTGGTCCAAGTGTGTGAAGCCTTCACACAGAATGATGGCTTCCCTTGTCTCTTGCATTTGTTCAGCTCCTTTGGGAGGAGCAATTTACAGAAAGCATTATCGATTTTTGCCATAATAGGTACAGAGATGCCTCACTGTCCCTACTCAGTCGGCTCGCTCCCCGCATCACAACTGTCAGGCCAGTTTGTGAAGCCCGTCATTATTTTTTTTCGAGTAAATCCATCACAGGATAGAGTGGTGGTGGTGGTTGGGGGAGGTGGGGAGGGAAAGGAGAGGAGCAGTGATGAAAATAAAATTATTTTCACCTTGCCATAGGAAAGAATGTTCACGTCCTCTGTTGGAAATGAGTGCAAACGCAAGCAGGGGAGGAAGAGAGAGAGAGAGAGAGAGAGAGAGAGAGAGAGAGAGAGAGAGAGAGAGAGAGAGAGAGAGAGAGAGAAGGAAATCTCATAAGCTCTCTGATATAATAAAAAAAAACAGATGAAAAGATGGGGATTTAGTTGGGGGCCCCTTGAAATATTTCTTCTGCCTTTAGGTATCTTTTGGGTTCCCTCACTCTGCCCCCCCAGTGTCATTTTTCCTAGGGTCTGTAGGCCATGCTGACATTTTCCTTGGTATTAGACCAGGAAGAGGAAATATGAATTTGAGGTGTATTTATTAGCAAGTATCACTAGTTTCTGGGATGGCATCTACCTTGAAATGCCTTTTCTGAATACAAACCACCTACCCTGCACCGAGATTACCAATTCCAATCCATTCCTTTATACCCAGAACAGTTTCCTGATTTTTTTCTCCCCTTTGCTGTTCACCAGAGGCTAAGCTGAGGCCAGTGACTCATTCTGTCACTGATCAGCATGTGAATGTGAAGGCCTCCTTACTTCAAATATTTCTGAAACCCAGAAAGGGCCTTTTAGAACTCCCATCTAAAACAAACAGGGAAGGGAGGGGGACAGGACCCTAAATGTATTATTGACTCTCAAACAAGCCTTTTTGTATTCATGCCTCCTCTTTGATTAGCCCTTGGTACCCCCTTCATGTTGGTCACTTGGCTCATATGTAGAAGGTCGGATTCTTTTTGCACACCCCATCTCCCCCCCCCCCCCCATTAATTCCTAAAAACAGCCTTGTTTGAGGTTTAATCCAAGAATTGGCTCTGGATCTCATTCCCAGATCCTTAGTTCATTAGCCATGAAAAGTGATAGCCGCTTAAGATTTTTTATGAGACTGTGTTCCAAAGGCGGACCACAGAAACGGGCATAATTACACAGCACTTTGCTGACCAGACTCTGGCCTAGGCAGACACAAACAGCCCCAGATCAAGGAGACTAACCCCCCTGGAGGAGGGACAAGTCAGTTCTGCCTAGATAAGAGCCTAGGAGGTAGCATCTATAGAAATATAGAACTCAAGTGAGTGCCTTTGGAAAGCATACTAGGGATCTTATCAATTGCAGTGCTAAATACCCTCCCTGCTTTCCCTTCCTAATCCTGTTCCCATTTCCACACACACTCCCACCCCCATCCTTCCACAGAGGCCAACATTTAAAGGCACATACATCTTCTGTCCCTCCTTTCTTCCAGGGAGCAATATTTAAATACAAGCTACATACAACTTGGTTTCTGGGTCACTTTTGTTGCTGCATTTGTAGGTGTGGGGATGTTTTGCTATAGAAATGGAAGTGAGATTGTCTCTATCTCCTCAATTTACAAATTAACTTTACAAATGAACTCATGAATGAGAGAGAATTCAGGGACTATCACAGAGGCATTAAGTAGCAAAACTGGGATTCCAGCTCAGGTTCTCTTGACTCCAGATCCTACCAAACACATCTGGGCCTCAGCAGGGTTAGCACAGCATGAAATCTAGAGGTCTGGAATTCAGTCTGGAAACAGGCCTTTCTGGAGGTGAAGTGTGATAAAAACAGAAGCCAGATGTACATAAACAAGAGGTGGGGTGGGGTTCTGTTTTCAGCACTAAACCTCAAGAAAAGCATATTTAAATCATGGTAGGGGTTGGATTTAAAGTCAGTAAATTCAGAGACTAGATAGAAGCAATACTGACTTACTCAGAAGGCCTAAGGGCTACTATGATGTCTGCCATTTTTTTTTTGTCCCTAAGGCTGAATATATCTCTTATTCTTAGCCTGGTTGGGCATACATCAGCTAGGCATTGGACTGATCTCAATACTGATCAGCACAGAAGCTTTGGCCTGCTCTGTTTTCTGGAACAGTCTGCCCTAGCCTGGTGGCATTCTGCTCCTGGAAAGGTTGCCATATTGCAGCCAGTCTTAGGGCAGACACCCAATCGACTGCTGCCCAGAACTCTGAAGCTCAGCAATCCAACTAGCTTCAGCTTCACAAGAACCTTGGATTACTGTCTTTTTTGGTCTCTTTTTCTATCTTCAGCTCTTAGTACAATGCCTGGCACTTAGTAGGTGCTTAGCAAATGTTTATTGACTATTACAAGTGTGCTCAATGATACCCAGTTGACCATCCATCTTATTCCAGTGTTTGCAAAATCCAAGAACATAATTCTTAATTTTTTCTTTTAGGTGAATTTTAATCTAATTTTAATTGCCTTCCCCTCCCCCAAACCTTGTCCTTTTCCATCTTCCTTTCTTCCCTCTCAGGTAACTTAAAAAAAAAAACAATGTAGCATGTGATAAAATAGAAATGCTTTAATAACTTTCTAAACTTCTATTCCATCATGTGGATAGTGCTTGGAGTCAGAAAGACATTAAGATTTCTGGGTAGTACAGTGGGTAGAGTGTTGGTCTTGGAGCCAGAAAAAACTCACTTTGAATCCTATATTTAATATCTATTAACTATGTGATCCTGGGCAAGTCACTAGACTCGGTCTCATTTTGCTCAGGTATAAAAAAGGGAATGATAATGGAACCTACTCGTTGGGTTGTTATGTGGCAATGGCGATAAAATGGGAATAAAATATGCGAAACACTTTGTAAATCTTAAATTGCTTTATCAAGGCTCTTATTGTTATTACAGTGGTGGCGGTGGTGGTGGTTGTGGTGATGGTGGTGATGGTGGTGGTGGTTGCTACCTAAGTTTTAATGCTAACTCAGATACTTATCAGCTGTGTAACCCTGGGCAAATCACTTAAACTCTTTCTACCTCCTCAGAATCCTTATCCATAAAATGGGTATAATAATGGCACTTACCCCATGAGGTGCAAATGAGGAAAGTCACGTAAAGTGCTCTGCAAACTATGAAGTTCTCTATGAAATATTATCATTGTTATTTGGAGGGAGGAAATATAGAACTTTCACTTCATTTGGACTGTTTCCTCTACTAAGGAATTTTTAGATGTCTATTTTAATGGAGGATATTCACTGTGGAATAAATATATTGGAAACACACTACATATGTGGTGCAGTGGATAATGCTCTGGGCCTGGAGTCAAGAAGAACCGAGTCCAAATCCAGCCTCAGACACTTATGAGCTGTGTGACTCCTACTCAATCTTTGTTAGCTTGTTTCTTGAACTGTAGAATGGGGTCAAAAATAGAACCTCCCCACCAGGGCTGTTGTCAGTCAATAAATACTTATTAAACTCCTACTATATACCAGGCCCTGTGCTAAGCCCTAGGGGTACCAAAAAAAAGAGGTAAAAGACAGTCCATGCCCTCAACAAGTTCATAGTTAATTGGGGAGACAACAAGCAAGAAAATTTTTACTAACAAGCTATGTAAAGGATAAATGGGAAATAATTAACAGAGGAAAGGCACTAGAGTTAAGAGAGGTTGGGGAAAGCTGCCTTTAGAAGGTGGGATTTGGGTTTTGACTTAAAGGAAACCAAGAGGTTGGAGCCAGAGTGAGAGGAAAGAAAGCCTTTCCATGTATAGGGAACAACCAGGGAAAAAGGGAAAATGCCTGAGCTGAGAGATGGAGTGTCTTGTCTATAAACAGCCAGGAGGCCAGGGTCACCGGTCTGAAGAGTATGTATTGGGGAACAAGGGCTTAAAAGACTGGAAAGGTAGGAGGGCACTTGGTGACCTAGGTTACTTGGTTACAGATACTTAGACATATGCACATATATATGTATACATATATAAATATACACACACATATATATACACAACACATATACATGGAGCCACATGTTTGGTTCTGCAAACATCTACTGAATGTGCTCTATGTACTAAGCTCTGTGTTAGGAGCTTGGGGTAAATAAGAACTATAAGCCTATCCTTCTCCAAAAGGGGCTTTTTGGAGCTGGATGTGTCAGAGGCCAGCGTAATAGGTTCAGAATAAAAGGAACAGGATTAGATCCTCCTTCTGACGCTCCCTGTGTGACCCTGGGAAAGTCACTAACCACCTTAGGTATCAGTTTCCTTATCTATAAAATAAAGAGTTGGATCACTTGGTCCATGGTGCCACTCTAGATCTATGACCCCATGATGTTACCCCTGAGAATCCCCATAATATCCAGAGGTCACATCAGTCTTTCATTCATGGGGTGAGAAACTTAGGACCAGAAGGACTTAAGAGGTTATTTAACATAATTCCTTCTTTTTACAGAGGAGGAAAAGTCCAGGTACTGGACTCATTCAAGTATCATTCAAGAAAAAAAAAAAGACAATGATCTTGCAAGGGATTTCAGCCACAGGTAGCATGAAAACTCAGGTAACAACAACAACCACTGTAATAACAATAAGAGCCTTGATAAAGCAATTTAAGATGTGCAAAGCACAGCTTTCAGAAAGGAAAAATTTGAGGAGAAGAAGAGGACAAATACAAGCCTTAGAATGACATCATTGAAAAGTCTGTGCCTCTCTTGGAAGTACCCTATGCCTTTTTTCTATCATCTCCATCTCCTTCCCAGAAACCCTCAATTCCCACACTTGGAAAAACATCCCACTAGAAACAGCTAAGTGACCATGACCGTCATAGTCACAGTCTTTGCTGCCATCTGGGAGCATAGCTGAAATGACCAATATGTGACCAGCAGTGTCCTTCTCACTGACCATACATAAAAAGCTACCCTTTGCTTTGTGGCCTTAGCAGGCATCTACAGGGTGAGGTACTGCTTGGAATATTCTCTTTTCATTCTATTGCTCTCCCCAAAGCCTTTGCTGCCAGCCCTGCCTGCCACATTTTTTTGTAATAAGAATGAGAGTGCCGTCTACCATTGCCAAGTTATGTGATCTGAAAAGCATTGGGAGAAATTTACTGCCCCAAAGTATCTTCCCTCTTGATGTCTGAAATCCTGCCATCATTAATCCCCAGCATTCCTTTGTGCTAAATATTGCCTCCTTCCTATGGCCCCATGTTAAAATGCAAATACTTCTCAGAGGGGTAACACATTAAATTCTTTGCATCTTAGTCGTGACTTGGGCTAAAGAGTTTTCCAGATCAATTTTCCTCCTAGGCAATAGCTGTCAGAATACCCTAAGGCCTTTGATTGTTCAAGGTAGAGAAAGGATATTATAAAGGGTACATGGAAATGAAGGGCTGATATATATAGGAGGAATGGTTCTGAAATTATTACCTAGTTTCATAATTTCAGCTAAGGTCAACCTTACCGCCATTTTTGCATTATAACAGAGGGTCAAAATGTGCTTGGTGTAAGCAGTCAAACTGATAAAACATTTAGCAGTGTGGACCAGGCCTTACAAGAAAATCGTTTGCCCCATAGCAGCCCCTTGTATTCAGTAGGGATTGAGCAAATAATACTCATCACCAGCGTGTAGAACCCAAAGTAACAACAAGGAGGAAAATTCACTGTCTTCACCTATTGCTGCCAGTGTACAAAGTCCAAACGCAATTCTAGTTGCTGGAGTTTTTTTGAATAATATAGCTTATTTAGCCAATATAAACATGTTTTGGAGGCAGGCCCATTTATTATCACTGGCAAATCACTTAATTTCTCTGGCTCTTTTTTTAAATAGTAAACTGAAGTTATTTATAAAAGTAGTTCTAAGTGTGTATTATAACTAGACTAGGCCTGCTTTGTGGGCTCAAACAGTGAATTTGAAGGGCATCAGGTACTGCTTTGCTATTTCCACCATTAAATATTCTTGAAGATTTGGGGAAGATTGATGATAATTAGGGGATAAATTACCCCTAGTGGTGGACAAGGCTTAGTCTGTTATCAGCTAACACTTTAGTAGGAATTAGTCAACACAGAAGATGAGAGAAGAAGTTTATGGGAATGAGTACAACATATGGACCTGGGAAAGACAAGAAAAAATGTAAAAGAAGAAGTATTAGGTCATTAAAGATGTCCAAGTAAGATGGTACCAAAGTAGTGAGATAGACTCAGTAGGGGACGGGTTCTTCCTCACTGAACATCTCCAAACAAAGGCTAGATGACCCCTTGTTGGGTATTATGAGAGTAGGGTTCTTTCTTAGAAGGCCACCAAAGCTTCTTCCAGTTATGAAACTCTGTGCTTCTGTGAAATTCCCAGAACAAATAGATATGGGCAGACCATGGTCATAGTAACAATTCAGTCTTCAGAGAGCTTCCATGATGGTCATCCAACCCTTCAATCTGCTCAGCCTTTTGTTGAATTCACCATACTCTTGAGTCCAATGCAACAGTTCTGCTGTGACAATTTCTATATGTCTCTCATCAGCACCCTTATCTTCTTAATGATCTCCATTGACAACATCCTTGATGGAAGTCAGTCTAGGTCTAGTGGATCCGGAACACTACCTGAGACTAAGCTTCAGTCTGTCTCCCACTGTTTATAACAGAACACAACCTTCATTTCTCAATTTTATAAAGGGTTGGTCTTGGACTTATTCTCCCCTTACATAGTACCAAAGGATTGTCAGTTTAGATCTGGTGGGGCCCTTGAAGGTCATCTTGTCCAACTTATTCATTTTGCATGGAAGGAAACAGAAACCCATGGAGGTTGAGTGATTGCCCAAAGTCACCCAGGTATTATTAGAACCCAAGACGCCTGACCCAAAAGTCAACATTCTTTCTGTTATATAAACAACATTGTCTCTCATCTGGAGGGTCAAACCAGTCTTCTGTGATCTTATGATATCATAACCCCAAACTGATAGACCATTGAGTCTGACCCAGGCCATAGCAAGAAGAGAATCACAGAAGCAAAGCAAAACAAATAAACATAATGGCAGGATTACAGAATCTCAGACTCATAGGATATTCTAGTTGAAAGTAACTCTAGAGATCACTTACTCCAGCTTCCTCATTTGAGGGATCAAGAGACTGAAGGGAAGTTAGGAAGGAATTAGTCAGCTATAGGTCTAGCTAGCTAGAGCTAGTTGGTGACAGAGTTGGTCTTAGTTCAAAGTCAAGTGCAAATAAAGATATTTGCCAGGTGACAGAAGCTTCCCTGGCCTCATATAGCATTTTGCCTTCAATATTTTTATGTTGTACTTATCTTGTATCCTGGTGCATTATTGTTATTCGCATAGGCCATACTTCACCCCTTCCCCCAAGACACACTAGAAAACAAACTCTTCTAAATATTTTGTCTTACCAGGTCAGGCATGAAGCTCTGCGCACTACATACAGAGAGCATTTAATAAATGATAGTTGGAGTGGATTGAATTAAGTTTCAGTGAAACTCAAACTTTCCCCATAGATTTATCAATGAGGAAGTACAAAAATACCTAGAAGAATGCCTTAGACTGTGCCACCATAGAGATATTGCCCTCAGTCCTGAAGGTGCACCTACTCCCCAACTGGAAAAGCCCAACAGGACCAAAACTAGGACTGAGCTCAATTGGCTAGATAGTAAAGACAAACTTGCCTAAAGTGAAGTGAAGGGAAGGGAAGACAATTAGTACTTACATAGCACCTAATATATCCCAGGTACCATGACAAATGATTTTTATAAATAATACCTCATCTGATATTAATAATTATATCTGGTTGGCCCCCAATCATGTTTCCCATCCATTTACCCAAGACCCCTTGGTCTGTAACAGTTATCAGACCAGTATAATCAGTGCTTCTACAAAGGGCAAGTCAGTGGAGGACTTATCTTTGTCTTGACTCACTATTGTTGTGATGCTCCAGACAAAAACTTTCTTCCCACACTTGCCACCACATACTCAAACACATACACACATATGCATGTGTGTAGGTATATGCGTACATATAATACATGTATGCATGCATATACATCTCTGCATATATACACATGCATGCATATATGTGGGCATATACAGACATATATTATATATAATAAATATATGCATGCATATATATCTCTATATACATACCTATACACATACATAAATACATATATATTCTTTCCCTTTGTAAGCTTCTCGAACACAAGGACTGTATCATTTGTGTCTTTGCATCTCCAGTACTTAGAATTGCACCTGGTACCTAGTAGGAATTTCATTAATGATTCTTTAGTCATTCATTTTTCCACTGATCAATCAGCCACATTTTAATGATACATAACTGGAAAGTAGAAGCTGAATTATGGCAGGGTTAATGACACTATACCTAATTATTTCCCATTAGTTTTCTAATATGTTTATGGTCAGTTTCACACTCTTTCCTAAAATTCTGAATTCTGCCTTTGGAACAGGATCCTCCCTAACTCCAATGACCTGCCAGGCATTCTTTAGTCCTATGACTAAATGCAGAGAACAAACAGACCTGTGGTTGTAGATTTCTCCATTCTTTGATGGAATCACTATTTTTTTACCGACATCACTGGAGTGAATTTCTAACTCCATTCAGGACTCTTATACAAGACCTTGCGTGATCACCCTAGTTTTATATCCACTTATCTTTGTACATTCTGTTTCCTCCCTTCCCCTTAGTAGAATATAAGCTCCCTGAGGGAAGGGACTGTTTTATGTATAACTACCTAACCACGAGGGGAAGAAAGGGGGCAAAGCTGTTGCCATCTGTTTGGAGAAGGTGCTAGGCTAGAGACCCCAAGGACTCTAGACACTATTTGGAACATAGTGCCCCGCTTCCTCAACCCTGCAAAAAGAATCAGCTGCTACTTCAGTCTGGCCAGAGAAGGAAAGAACAAGAACCCGTGGAGGAAATGTAAAAAAAACTAACTATGTATGGAATCTGAAGGTATGGAAACTAAAAGCTACTGGTACCAGTCCTATTCCCCCAGGATCCACTAAGGGTAGGAAACAAGATCTATAAGACCTAAATCTTCCACTGTGAGGGGAAAGCTGAGGCAGCAGTGCATTCCTGGTATGCCTACCAAGGAAGAGGGAGTAGTCAGAAAGTTAGTGATAAGCAGAGGCATGCTAGTAAATGTTTAATCACTGCATCCCAGTTTTTTTAAGAAATGTGTGTACAACACAATTTTAAATTGAAAATGTATGATTAACATTTTTTCCATCACTTTCTTTAGTCTAAACAACAAACAAAACAATATATCAAGCCAATTTGTACTATTTGCTACAATGGGGCTTTCACAAGTCCATTTAAGCTGGATCCATCTAGCACACCTCAAAATAGAAATGAAATCCATAGAGAAGAAATTAATAATAAATGTTAGAATCCATAACTCTCAATGCTATAATAAATAACTCAGTTAACAGACTAGAAAAAATGAATCTGTGTAGAGAGTAGCTCAAAAAATGAGAGATGAAAAGATTTGGAATACAAAAATGCTGAAGTGGAAGAAAATCTTGCAGAAGAGAAGCAAAGGGCAATAATATTAAACCCATAATCTTTATACAAGTTAAGGTCACTAATCTCAAAGACTAGATGTACAATGAAAACTTGAGAAGTGCAGGTCTCCCAGAAAAACAAGATTTTTAAAAAATTTAAACACCATAACACAGAAAATAGTAAAAGAAAACTGCCTAGAAATTCTGAGTATGGAAACCAAATCATCAATTAAAAGAATTCAGATTGAAAAATAACAATAACAGTAACAATAAAAATTCCTAACCTCCAAGTCACAAAGCAGTCCAATTTAACAATGCCAATCAAGTTCTGCAAAGAGGAAGATCACCATATATAAAAGAAAGGCAATTCTAATAATGTAAGATTATTCCACATCCACTAGAAATGACAGAAAAAATGGAATGATATGTTTTGAAAAGCAAAAAGATATCCGTCTATAAACCGAAATGACACACTCTAAAAGCCTGGCACTAATCAACAAAAAAATAGTTCCAAAAATGGATAGATTAAATAAGTAAATGGATAGATAAGCAAATGAAAAAAAAAATAAATGGGAATGGTGAAGGAGAGGCATTTGAATCACTCCTCAAAAAAGACATAAGCAGAATGTTAAATTTGCAAACACCCTAAACAACAGAAACACAAGGTAAATACACGTAATTACTAAGGAAAGGTTAAATAATGAAATAAATTACCCCAAGTTTAGAGGTAAATTTTTCAAAAGACAAAAGAGTAAAATAAACAAAATAAACAACAAAGATTTCATGAAGAGATTTTTAAAAGCACATGAAAGGGATAAAATAAAAGCAGATTTAAAGAAATAGGCAAAGTGAAAGCATAGGAACAAAAGTGAAGCACAATGGTCTAAATCTGACAAGTAGGTGTAGGTGAATCAAGGTGTTTTGTAGGGCAAAATTACAAATGGGGGAAGGTATATAAATCAGGATAAGGGAAGGGAGAACAAAGGGCATTGGGTAATGTACCCCTCAATTTCACTGGGATACAAGAAAGGGAAAATAACTCTTCTAGTATCTTAGCAGGGATATTGCAGGAGATTGGGGGAGGGTGGTAGGAAATGACAAAAGGTAACATTTGAAACTGAGGGAATGGGAGAAGGAAGGATCTCAACCCAATGGAGAGTAGGTATCTCACTTTAAAAATACTGAAATGGGAGAAGAGGTCTATGCCTGAGATGGAGGGTGGGGATTTAATGATGAAGTTAAGCTGGTTAGACTATATCAATGTCTAATCAATAACCTGAAAAGATTATTTACAAAATGTAAACACCTGTTTCTATTAAAAACTCTAAGTCAGAGGAATAAATACACCTTTCCTTAGTAAAGTAAATAATATTTATCTAATCCAAGAACAAACTGGTGCAAAGAGGAAAATTTAGAGGCCTGTCCAATAAGAACAAGTATAAAGCAAGAATGCCCATTATTACCACTATTATTTAACATAGTAATAAGATAAGAAAAGTAAATTGAGGGAATAAACATTGGCAAAGAAGAAACAAAATTATCGTTTTCTGCAGGATAAGATGTTACATACAGGAAAACTTGAGAGTTAACTAAAAAGCAACTGAAATAATTTATAATGCCAATAAAGTTGTAAGATATGAAATAATCAGCTTTCCTGCATATCTCTAATAAAACCAATTAGGAAGAGCTAGAAATTTCATTCAAAATGACTACATATGTTTAAAAAAATGAGGGGTAGGATGGATATATCTATAAAGATTCACATAGGCATTAAATTAGGCAGCTAAGCAGTTCAGTAGAGTACTAGACCTAAGATCAGGAAGACCTGAGTTCAAGTATGACCTCAGACGCTGTGTGACCTTGGGCAATTCACTCAGCTCCTGTTTGCTTCAGTTGTCCTGTAAACTGGGAATAATAATAACACCCTACTCCCAGGGTTATTGTGGGGATCAAATGAAATAATTATAAAGCAATTGGCACATAGTAAGTCTTATAGAAATGTTAGCCATTGTTATCACCATGATTGTTATTATCCAATTAAAACCATTATACAGAAATAAAGGCAGGCCTAAATAAATGGATAAACATGAAGTAATCATAGTTAGACCAAGCTAATACTGTATAATAGAACTGGAAATAATCCCAAAATGAATTTACCTATTCATTTCTCCATTGATCAAACTCCCGAAGGAATATTTTATAGAACTAGAAAACAATAATAATGAAATTGACATAGAGGAACAAAAGGTTAAGAATTTCGAGGGTAATGATGAAAAAGAAAGTTGAAAGAAAGAAGGTTTGTCAAGACCAGATTCCAAAGTAATAATCATTAAAATTATTTGGTAATGGTTTAAAGAAAAAGAGAGGTTGCTAAATGGATATATTAGGTATGCAGTACACAGCAGCAAAGCAAACAAGAGCGCAGTCGAGCAAATTTCCCAGTCTATTTGGTAAAATCTTCTGGAAAAGCGGGGCAGTAGTCTGGCTGAAATTAGGTTTAGACCAACACTTTTCACCATATACTTAGATAAACTCCAAATGGATGCATGACATAGACATAAAAAATCACATCATTTAATTGAGAAGAGCAAGGAAAAAAATGACGTTTCGTATTATGGGTATAATTATAACAGTAACAATACAATAAACTATGCAAAAGTTAGATGAGGTCAAACAAATTAAATGGACAGTTTTGATTATATAAAATTAAAGTTTTCACAAAAACAAATCTCATGTAGTAAAAATTAGACGGGAAACAGGTAACTAGAAAAATCTTTGCATTAAATTTTTCTGCTAAATGTCACATGTCCAAGATATATAAAAAATAGGTGCAAACTTTTAAGATTAAGAGTCATTCCTCAGGGGGGCGGAGCCAAGATGGCGGCATAGAAGCAGCAAAGCACCACAGCTCCCACACAAACACACTAAAAAACTCAGAAAATGGGACGCTAAACAGATTTTCAAGCTCCAAAACTCTCCACAAGACAGA
>JAQQSW010000565.1:0-36271 GCA_028646575.1 Pseudocheirus occidentalis | reverse complement strand
GCTTTCTGTCTTGTGGAGAGTTTTGGAGCTTGAAAATCTGTTTAGCGTCCCATTTTATGAGTTTTTTAGCGTGTTTGTGTGGGAGCTGTGGTGCTTTGCTGCTTCTAAGCCGCCATCTTGGCTCCGTCCCCCGCAATTATTCTTTCAAATCTGTCCTTGTGTTTCTTCACAAAAGGTTCCCAAAATAATATCTATAACCACAACAGCTACACACACAGAAAAATAGTGCTTGACAGTCCAAAAGATAGGACACAGCTATAAAGGTTGAAGTACAAGTCTATAGAGAGACTTGGCCTGGGTTATGTTTGCTTTTACCAGAATTTTCCCCTCCTTCTAGCTTCCACTACCTCTCCTGCCAGTTAATACTTTTGCTAACACAACAATGCATCACTTGAACTGTGCAGCTCTCAACTTACTATCATGCTAAATGACTGGTCTCACCATAGCAATGTATCAGTTCATTAATTCTCCAAATATTTATTGGGAAGTTTCTATTTCTAAACGCTAGAGTAGGTTCTGCCAGTAAAACAACTAAATCCTGATTAGTATCAATATTGAATACAATGCAGTGGTCTAATTATAATTAGTAATTATAATTACCAAGTAATGCACGGGTGAATTTTGGCAGAGCATAATCAGCAATACAGCAATGGGTTATAAGACTCAATAGAAGAGACAGTGTAGAGTTTAACTGGTTCACCAAAGGGTCTAGACATGGAAAGAAAAAAAAGGTAGATTGCGCAGGGTTGATAAGCTGGAATAGAACTGAGGAGTTGGGAGA
Source organism: Pseudocheirus occidentalis (assembly GCA_028646575.1). Taxonomy (NCBI): domain Eukaryota; kingdom Metazoa; phylum Chordata; class Mammalia; order Diprotodontia; family Pseudocheiridae; genus Pseudocheirus; species Pseudocheirus occidentalis. The sequence continues at coordinate 35,490 of JAQQSW010000565.1, read as the reverse complement.
CTGGAGATTATGGCATGCGAAAAGAGCAGGGTTTAGTTCTGGAAGGTAGAAGGAAAGGTGGAATGACAACAAATTTTGATCCACTTTAGTGGACTTATGATGTTATAGGTTTTGGGAATTGCATTTTGCATTCATATTTCGTAAGTTGTGAAATTCCATCTGCTCTTCAATACATCAATGGATACATGATCTAATCAGTGCAGGTATCCACTCCTCTCATGTAGGCTATTCCTAAATTCTCCAGAGAATTTTCATCCAGTATTATTTTTATCTATATTTTTATAGATAATCTAAAGAATGCAATATGATAGAGGCCTTCTTATAGGTATTTTTTCATATAATGAGTGCTAGTGATTTGGAGGGCTGTTATTCTATTTTTTGTTATTCTCACCATGATTTACCAACCTACATTTTTGTCATGAAACTAAGTTGTATATTATTCCCTATACATAGGTTGTCACTGAAAAAAAATGCCATAACCCATTTGCACATACACTATATCTCTCCATCACCCCTTGAATCACCCACAATTTGGATTCCTCAGAAACTGAGATCTTCCAAGATTTATAATTACACAGCATTGTGAGGAGGACATTTGTGGAGAATGTATGGCTCTTTGAGATGAAGAACTTCTTGGAAAATTTTAAAGGCATTATGCATTTCCCAAATGTAGAGTAACCCACTTCACTCTTCCTCTTTAATCTTAAACTTAACTCATCTACAATCTCTGTTAAATATTTACTTAGTAATAAAGAAATCATCAAAACCAAATGAAAATAACTCTATGTAAGTTGCAGTTCAATTGCATGACATGATCTAGACAAGAGGCATTTTACATCCATTCAGATTTTTCCTGCGTCAATCATTAATATAATTCCCTTCTAGTAATTTCAATCCCATTGAATAACTTTCATAATGCTCTTGGTGTGTGAAGGGGATTGATTCAATCAGCACATTATCTTTAACATGTATAAGGGATTTCTCTTCTATTTGCACCTTGAACAAAACATTCTTCATGACAGTTGTTAACCCAGTTAAGGAACATAATCTCCTTTTTTTGGACCTTGCTTGGGCCAATGAACAAAAGGTCTGTGGTTGCATTTGTCAAAGAATCTTATTATTTTAACATACATGAGAAAATTCTTGTAAAAGAGATTTAAAAGCTGTATTTTACTTTGCAGTTAAATGCTTTTAAAATCCATGAACTACAATCATGATGAGTTCTTATACTGTCTCTGAATGTTTCAGTCAGATATACAATCATAATGATAGAGTTTGCTGTGCAGAATTATTTGTGAATGCTTGTTTTGTAATGCCTTCAGCAAGGATACACTAGATATACATGTAGATCCTTCTCATAAATATTTTATAAATATGGAAAAATTGACTGATGGGTCCATAGATATCTCTAGGTCACTTCTTTTGGCTATTAACCTTGTCTATGATTTCCCTCCACCCCCTCTCCAAGATATTATGTCAAATAGTCTCTAAATTATTTTAAGGTTTTGTTGTCCCAGTACTGATTTTCTCAGGGTGCATTTAATCTGGCATAGCTCATTTTTTGGACTTATCTTCATAAGTTCCTTTTATACTATTTTGTAAAATAAATCAAGAACTGAGATGCTATAGTCCAAATATAATATTTCCTCTCTCTGGTTATGAAAATAAATCATTATGAAATAATTAATAAAATTGTTTGAAGTTGCATTTATTTGTTTCTTTGTGTTAGTTTCACCTTTTGGCTAGTATGCCTCATTTGGATTTCTCAGTTTTTAATAGACTTTTTAAAATGGTTACTAATTTTTTTCTATTTCAAGATATGAAAAATGTTCATAATTTTCCATTATTCTCAAATACTATCCTACATAAATTTTGTACTATACACCAGTTCTTGAGCATTTCCCTATGCTGTCATCTCTTTCTGTCTCAAGATCAAATGTTAGTTGGCTAGGGTGACTTTTTGAGTCCTTTAATCTCATTTGCTAAAATTTGATAAGAATTGGTGATAATCATGTCCAATATTTCTATTTTTCAGCATCAAAATGAGTAGGAATTTTGTGCTTTCAAAATATTCTTTGTTTCATGTATTGCCATGGTCAATGAATTCACCATGTAGTTGCTATCTATATTTAGCTAGTCTGGTCTAAAAGCAGAAGGGTCAGTCTATTTTCAGAACGATACTCAAGGCCTCTCTGGAATGATGGAACCTGCTAGAGTTTCCTTTCTTCTGACATAATCTTCCAGAACCCACTGTCACTGCTGGGCCATGGGATATCATAGATGAATTAATTTTTACCCATTTTCAAAAATCCTTTATATAATTCATCAAAAACATTGGAGTATTTTTTTTTTACTGTGTAGTGGATGTGCATATAACACAGACTTTTAATCTATTATCAGTAATTCTCAATCTATGTGTGACTCATCCATTTTTAGACATATGTATAGTATACCCATATTTTTCTCCCAGATGGTGCAGTGGTTAGAGAGATAGACCTAGAATCAGGAAGAACTGAATTCAAATCCTCTATCAATCACTTATTAGCTGGATGACCACAGGCATATTACCGTGTTTGCCTCAGCTTTCTCATCTACAAAATGAATAACAATAGCATTTAACCTCCCAGGGCCATCATGAGGATCAAATGAGATTAAAATTGTTAAACACTTTGCAAAACTGAAAGTAATGTGAACTCTAATTTATTATTATTATTATCAACATTATAATAATAATCATTATTACTAGTTCTTCTTGTTTGCAAGTAATTGTTGATATGAATTAGCCTATTTGTATACATCCTACTGCACTTTGGGCCATCTTCACAATTGTAATTATTATTAGATCTTTTATTTTCAAAATTATGATAAATGTACCATCTTTGGGGTGAATATTGATTTTAAAAAGGGAGTTTTGTTCTGGGGAAAGCTTGGCATCATGGAAAGTGGCATGTGATTTCTCAAATACAATCCAGTCTGTTTTAGTAAGTTTTAAGCCCTGTTTATTATTTATTACCAACACCTGTACATGGCATACCATACTCAAAGAACCACCTCTACAAATTTGTATCATATTCTGGATAGCATTCATTTGTCATCCACTTTGTTTTTCCATTTGCATGGCTAGAGTAATATCCTTTGAGTGACTATGGAAATTTATTGAGGATGTTCTTTTTTATTCTATTGGTACACCTATATAATATCCTTTTCGAACAGAAATATATGGTAAAACTCATCATTCCCTAACAGTAATTGAGAAATGCAGCACTCTCAGGTACTCAAAGTACTTTTTATACACTTTGGCTCATTTTTAGTTAAATATTTAGTTAAGTAATATAACAAATGAAGTCACACATATATGAAACACTTTGTCAACTTTAATTGACAGTGATTATTATTAAAACTCTTCTTTGGTTTACATCTCAGTGCTTCTTTCGGGTGTCTGGATTAATTCCTTCTTGAGTTATTTTCTTTAGAAGTATGAGAAAAATATTAAAGCACAAATGATATGAAGTGAATTTATCTTGACTAACATTATTTTTACTGCTATGAAAATAGCTTGCATTTATATTGTTCTTTAAAGGCTTGCAAAACACATAAATATTTCATGGGCAGCTAGGTGGTACAGTGAATAGAGCACCAGCCCTGGAGTCAGGAGGACCTGAGCCCAAATACAGCCTCAGACACTTAACACTAGCCATGTGACCTGGGGGAAGTCACTTAATCCCAATTGCCCTGCCTTCTCCCCTCCAAAAAAAGGTGAAAAATAAAATAAAATAGTATTTAATTTGATTCTCACAACAACTCTATGAGATAGATCCTATCATTATCACAATTTATCGATGAGGAAACTGAGGTAAGTATAGGTTAAGTGATGTGCCCAGGATTAGACAGCTACTAAGTGTCTGAGATCAGTGAATCACAGGCAGCTAAGTGGTACAGTGGATTAGAATGCTAGACCTGGAGGTAGGAAGACCTGAATTCAAAGCTAGGCTTAGAATTTTACTAGCTATGTGATCCTCACAATGTCACTTTACTGCTGTCTGACTTAGTTTCCTTATCTGTTGTGAGGATTAAATGAGATAATACCTGTAAAGCACTTTATAAACCTTAAAGCACAGTAAAAATACTAGTTCTTAAATCTATAACCATAATACATTATTGCAAGAACAACAATGGAGGAGCCTAGAGACCTAGAATTTGACCTTGTATCTGTCACAGGTTATATTTGTGATTTTATCTTTATGACACAAAGATGCAATAAAGTCTTTTGGATTTTCCAGAGCTTATTTGTAACAATTTAACATCTCTACTCTTTTTCCTTCTCTTATAAAATGAGACATGTTTTAATTAATCTCACTTTTAGTCTCACACTTCTGATATATTCATAGGTTATTTTTTTAAGTTTCTATGCCATTATGCTAGCATCATAAAGTGCTGGAGTTGGGAGGATCCTCAATGAACATCTAAATCAGCTCCCTAAATTGATAGATGAAAAAGACGTAAGGTTTCAGGGAGCGTAATGACATGCCAACAGCTTTGATCTAAGCCCCAGTCTCAGCCTTTATACTGTATTCTACTGTCTCTCACATGAAGAAAATTTTATTACCAAGGTTATAAACCATGAAAGGAAATATTAAGGAGGTTATTTCCTAAGGCAGTAGAAACAGGCAGGAATCACTAATTAGTGAAAGAATCAGCATTAGAATCCAGTTTCTTTAGCACAACCCAATAGGCTTCCCACTGTACCTAGCTGTCATGTATTTGACCATTGGATGGATTATATAATCGCTGTGAAACTAAGAAAAACTATGATATTTATCTCATTTGTATGCTATTACAATGGGAGGCCAAACTGAACAGTAACCATCTCTACTATAAGAAAGAGTGGCAGTGTGACAAGTTTGGAGAAGACCTAGGTGTACATCCTGCTTCAACACTTACTATTTAGATCATCATGAGCAAGTTAGAAATCCTTGAGCTTTACTTTCCTCATTTGTTAAGTGGGAACAATAATAGCTGTAGTAAATACCAGAGGGCTATTGTAAGACTCAAATGAGATAATTCACATAAAATGCCTTGTGAACCTTGAAGTGTTAAATGGTAGTTCTCAAGGAAGGCAACTTTACTGATAGTGGAAGCAAGGCAGAAACTTTTTGGGAAAAAATCCCTAAGGAGGGCACCCGTTTCTACTATTTTGAGACTAGTAATATGGCTAATAGATCAAAATAGAGAGGACTTGAATCCATGGAAGGGAGTTTAGCCCAATCCATTATATTATGAATTTTTCACGATAAACTCTGGGCCTGATAAGAACTGTGAGCAGAGTATTGAAAATCTCTGAACTCTTGTTGTCTGGGTAATCTTCTATTTCTATTAGTCTGTGATCTCTGTATCCCTGGGGAAAGTCTGATGATTTGGGCTGTGCTGCAAGCAGCTTGAGGTCTTAGGCATGGGAAACAATAAAAGGATGAATAGTGACAACCTTAAATCACACACTGAGTAAAAGTTCCTCCTTAATAACACCTTCTGAGACATGCACTATTCTCCAGTTTGACTATGAGAGGTTTGGAACTTTGATATCGTACAATGAAGACTAAGAAGGATCAAAATATAATTTAGTCACCTCTATGAAACATCCCTTGATTTCTTCAGTCTATAATAATCTCTCCTACATCTGAATTGTTTTTCTCTGTGTGCAGCATATTTTATCTAAATCATATTCTGTTCTGTTTGATTATATAACCATTTTGTTCATGTAATTCTTACTGAAGAGCAAGAGAATAATTTTATGGTGTGAGGATGGAGCACAGCAGTTATGTCTCCTTTGGGATTTCTCATGGCATGTAGCACAGTGAAGTACAACTAATAGGTGTTCAGTAAATATTGTTTCAATGGAAATGAATTTCACTAATATCATTCCCTTAGAACTGATGGATATCTCACTACTATACGACTGAGCAAACACAGATTATACCTATAACATGGCTAGTATCATTATGAAAAGAAACTGCACTTTGTTCATTTACATAAAAACAAGGGATCACTTTCAGGTGCTGACAGTGTTCTTCAGAAGGCCAAGGCAATAGTGAGAAGGTGATTTCAGTGCATCAAAGGGTGAATTGACTTCCTTACTATAGTACAATGGGGTTAAATCAGGAGCAGGGAAGCTAAGATTGAGAGAGGAAAAAAGGAAAATCAACTAGGTCTCCAAAGTTCTAAGACACACATTACCCAAAGTTCCACAGACCAGTCTTAAAAGGTTGGGCTGTAGGAGCCTAGATGGTGGAATGAAAGCGGGAACTTGATTGAACTCCTGTTGCAACCACCTCCAATACTTGTGCAAAAAAAAAAAAGACACTAAACATATTTTAGTGCCACAGAGCCCTCAAAGTGACAGAGAGAAACAGATCTCCCACTGAAGGCAGCCTGACAGGCTGACAGGAAGGGTCTGTCACACCACATTGGGAGTAAGCACAGTCCCATGGGCCCTGTTGGTCGGACTAGACCAGTGACACAGACCAACCAGAACAGAATTCAGGAGCATGAATCACTTGCAGTTGTGGTGATTTATAGACTTCTCAACCCACAAACACCAAAGAGAAAAGAAAAGATCAGTGGGGAAATTCTGTAGCAACTGGGTAAGAGAAGAGTGTGGTTCGGCCCCTGTCCTTAGTGCAGTGAGGTGAGTGAGTCTGCAGTTGCTGCCACTGTGGCTGCCTCCTTAGCTCCAGGCCCACAGATTGTAGGGGTACCAAGCTACTATCCAGAGGACAATTGAAGGACTCTCTTTGCTGATGCTGAAACAGAATTGTCTTTCTTTGTCCTACTAGCATCTGGGTCACAGTGTTGGGTGGCAGTCCTCGGGAAAGGAGCACTAGAGTGGCAGAGCTTGTTGAGGCTGGAGAGAGGCAGTCCTCCTCACAGTTATGAAACAGGTGCCTAGAAGAAGCTCTGACAACAGCGGGACAGAACCCCAGAAATTTGGGACACAGCAGAGTTCTACTGTGGCAAAGAGCTCAAAAGTCGAGTAATTATCTGGCAAGATGAGAAAACAAAGGAAACAAAATCAAACTATAGAATCATTTTTGATGACAAAGATGATCAAAACATAGAACCAGAAGGAGACAACAAAGTTAAAACTCCTGCAACAAAAGCCTTCAAGAAAAATATGTTCATAGGCCATGGAGGAACTCCAAGAATGATTCTGAAAATGAGTAATAGAAGCAGAGAAAAAGTTGTGAAGAGAAGTGAGAATGATGCAAGAAAATCATGAAAAACAAGTTAACAACCTGCTAAAGGAAACCTAAAAAAATACTGAAGAAAATGACACCTTAACAAATACACTAACTCAAAAGAGGTCCAAATATCCAATGAAGAGAATGTCTTAAAAAGCAAAACTGACCAGATGGAAAAGGAAGTTCAAAAGTCCACTGAAGAAAATAATTCCTTCAAAATTAATTGGAGCAAATGGAAGTTAAGGACTTTGTGAGAAATCAAGATACTATAAAATAGATACAAAAAATGAAAAAAATGGAAGGGAATATGAAACATCTCATTGGAAAAACCACTGACCTGGAAAAGAGATCCAGGAGAGATAATTTTAAAATTATGGGAGTACCTGAAAGCCATGATTAAAAAAAAAAAGAACATAGACATAATCTTTCAAGAAATTATCTAGGAAAACTACACCAATATTCTTGATCCAGAGGGCAACATAAAAATTGAAAGAATTCATTGATCACCTCTTCAAAAAGATCTCCAAAAAGAAAACTCTTGGGAATATAATAGCCAAATATCAGAGTTCTCATATCAGGGAGAAAATACGGCAAGCAATAAGGAAGAAATAATTTGAGTGTTATGGAAGCACAATCAGGATAACACAAGATCTAGTAGCTTCTATATTAAGGGATTGAAGGGCTTGCAATATGATACTCTGGAGGTCAAAGGAGCTAGGATTAAAACCAAGAATCATCTACCCAGCAAAACTGAGTATACTACTTCAGAGGAAAATATGAACATTCAATGAAATAGAGGTCTTTCAAGCATTCTTGATGAAGAGTCCAGAGCTGAACAGAAAAAATTGACTTTCAAATACAAGAAGCAAAAGAAGTATGAAAAGCTAAACAGGATACAGAAATTAAAAGAAGCTAATAAAGTTGAACTATTTACATTCCTACATGGAAAGACAGTGTTTGTAACACATGAGGTACAAATGAGGATGTATGTGTATGAGGATATTTGAAGGTAATGTATATGTAGATACATGTATGCATATATATGTATGTATAGGTGGGTGTATGTGTCTATATGTCTATATGTGTGTATGTGTGTACATGTGTACATAGACAGAGGGCACAGAGTGAATTGAATGTAAAGGGATGATATCTAAAAATAAGATTAAGAGGTCAGAAAGAAATATATTAGAAAAAGGAGAGGGAGAGATAGAATTGGTGGATTGTATCACATAAAGGAGGCAGGAGGAGGCTGTTACAATGGTGGGGAAGATCAGGAAGATGAAAGGGAATGAGGCAACCTTTCTTTCATTGGATTTGGCTTAAGGAGGTAATAACATACACACTCAATCGGGTATCTTGTCGTACAGGAAAGTAGTGGGGAAAGGGATAAGAGGTGGGAATTATAGAAGGGAGGGTAGATTGTGAGAGAGGGTAGTTAGAAGAAAACACTTTTTAAAAGATACATGGTCAAAGGAGAAAATAGATTGGGGGAGCAAAATAGGATGGAGGGAAATATAATTAGTCTTTCACAATATAACTACTATGAAAGTCTTTTGCATAAGTACACATGTATAATCTATATTGAACTGATTGTGTTTCCAGTGGGGGTGGGTGAGAAAGGGAGAATGGAGTGAATCTGCAACTCAAAATTTTTAGAAAGAAATGTTAAAAATGTGTTTTTACATACAATTTGGAAATAAGATAAATAGGCAATGGGGTATAGAAATCCATATTCCCCTACAAGAAAGTAAGAGGGGCAGGGAGAGATAAAAGAAAGGACAGATTGGAGGAAGGCATATTCAGTATGCTTGCCATCTTGGGGTGGTGGGTACTGGATAGATGGGGATAAATTTTGTAAATGAATGTCGAAAACTAAAACTAAATAAATTCTTTTTTTAGGTCAAGTTCTACCTTTGGACCTTATTTTCCTTGTATGAGGGTGTCAAGAAACTTGATTGAGAGTGGTGATCAACTTATTATAGAAGCGAGCCTTTTACTGACAGATTTTTAGGGTAAGATTGTTAATGAGAAAACATTAGTCTGTGTTGGGAGTAGCATGATTAGAGAGAATTGTGTCAAAAACAAATGCAGAATTGGATATCCTCAGCTGTGCATTCTGACCTGGTAAATAACAGTTTGGTTGTGGGTCTTCAAGTAGAACCTGGGTGTTCACTTGATAGTTATGATATAGTACCACCCTTAAAAATTCTACTTCCTCCTCAACTCAGTCAGGATATAGAAGCTGAAAGATCTCAGATACAAAGCTTTAAGTTCATATTCTGAACTTAAAGAAAGTTGTCCTAACAAGAGTGTGTAGAACTATTCTTGGTTCTGTTTCAAAAGTAGGACACCTGAGAGTACATAATAATGCTAGCATATAGAAAGTATTTTAAGATTTGTGAAGCACTTTACATATATTACCTCATTTAGTCCTTACAATAACCCAGTTTGGTTATCTATGTTTTACGGATAAGAAAACAGAGACTGGAAGCAGTCAAGTGGTCACATGGTTACTAAACTTCAGGGAATGGATTTGAGCTCAGATCTTCTAGACTCTGTTATCTTCACTTCCTAACCATACCCTAGGACAGAAGGATAACTGCCAGAAAAGAGATTTTTAGGTTTACTATGAAGAAATTTCTCTTCTTAAGTGACCTACTATTAATTTCCTTTTATATTGCACTTCCCAGTTGGCAGAAAACTGTCCATCCATTCTTCCGTTTGTTTCTTATATGTTTGTAAAGTAGGTACTGTAAATCTGATTATCTCCACTTTTTTAGATGAGGTAACTGATTCTTAGAGGTTTTACATGACTTTACAGACAAGTATCTGTAAAACATAGGTAATCAAACAAGATTGACTAGTAAGTCAATCAGTCAGTCAGTCAACAAGCACTCATTAAGTACTTGCTATTGTAAGGCACCATGGTCAAGTGCTGATAAGTAAAACAGCATCTGCTCTCAAGGAGTTCACAGTTTTATAGGGGAGACAAAATGCCAACAATTATGGATAAACAAGGGTTAGACAGGATAAAACGATTTCATGTCCAATGCTTTTTCTGCTTATTTCTTGTGTGATTGAACCCTATTCCTTTTTCTAGAAATGTGGGCCATCTGGTCAATTCTCTTTCCTAACAATAGCCTTTTAAAAAAAATCCAGAGAAGTGCTATTTGTCATTTCTTCGCCTCCGAATAAAAAGTTTCAATTGGTATTAGGTGAGATACTTTAAAATATAAAGTAATAGATTCACCCAAATCATAGGTTCATACAGAGGTGGGATTTAAAGGGACCTTACAGGTTATATAGTCCTCATTTTTCCATTTTGAAACTAACATTGAGAAATTAAGTGATTTGCCCAAAGTCACATAGGTGGTAAATAGTAGAGCCAGAAAGTGGATTCAAATGATAGAACTACAAATTCAGCAGCCTTTCCCTTGTATCATGTTTCCAGAATATTTTTTGGTTTGGATTGTGTCAGGGCAATCTGATTTGGAGAAAAAGCTATTACAATTTTATTTGACCAATTTTACCAGTTCTAAAATCTTAGCAATCACAAATTAAAAAGTTAAGTAATTGAGTTGAGGACATATGTATCAATGTAGATAGCATTCACACTCAATTGATTATAAATGGTCAATTGAATCAGTCAAATTAGCAAAGTAATTGTTTGCTCATTCTGAATTTGAGCTAATTATGACTAAAAAAGTCAGTAGGTTCGGAATCAGATGAGCTGGCTTTTAGTCTAAGCTTTGTCACTTCCAATTTGTCAGATCTTTGGCAAATCTCTGTGTCTCCTTGGGCATCAGATTTCTCATTTTCAAAAAGTATTATTATTTCCCCTAGTTACATGTAATGACACATTTTAACATTCTTTTTTTAAAGGGTTCTAAATTTTCTCTTTCTCTCTCTTACCTCCCCCCTCCCTGACACAATAAGCTCTAGTTTAAAATATAAATAAATAAAATATTTGGACTGGTTTTAACCTAACATTCATTTCAGTTTAAAATACATGGTAGAAAGCAAACAGTTTGACATTTCTTTCCCCCATCTCTGCTAATTATGAACTTGTGCAAGTAAAATGAAAAATATAATTTAAAATCAGTAACTTCTTTCCTTGAGAGATTAAAGATAATGATTCCTTTAAAAATGCTTATAAGTCCTGGGTTTTAGCAATTCTTGTATACTAGATAACTTTTATGTTGATTTTTTATTATTTATTAATAATTGGAATCAGAGGAGGCACATTCTACAATGGCAGTTCCCATATAAATAAATATTGAGGTCTTTAATATGTTCACACATTGACTGTGGGTTTATTGAGGCCATTTCTGTTCTCTTCTTTGGGGTCATAGGTTTTGTTTGTTTGATTGTTTATTGGCTTTTTAAAAAAGTACCTTATTCACCCATTCATGTCTTTTTCTTCTCGGAGTATTATCAGGATCTCACTACTCCCTACTTCTGGTTCACATTGTCATTCTTTCAAGCTTCCTTTTTTTTTTGCACTGTCCATATTTCCAGGGAATTTCCAATCTCTTTTTCTTGTGTATTCAGTATCATTTTTTACCCATGATGCATTAGTATGACTATTGCATATCGCTTTAACTTCTCCCTTCTTCTTTATGATAAGTGCTTTATAACATGAATGCTAACAGAGGTTTAACTAAACAACCTCACAATTGCATAATTTGGCAGTTTTTTTTCTAAAGATACTGAAATGATTCTAAAAGCTGTCATTTTCTTAGTTTCTTAGGGATACAGTTGAAGTAGAGATCCAACTAAAGTACGAAACAAGTGAATTGATGAAAGTCCATTTTTACCCCTTAAATCAGAAGGGTAAGGTTTTTAAAAATTGAAGCATGTTATTTTATATTTAAGACATCTACCTAATAAGCCATCTGGCAATTTTTGAGGGAAATCCATAATCAATCCAGCAGTCTATTGGAAAGAAAACAGTCCACTTGGCAAGCCAAATGGGAACTGAATGAGGAATTGTACACTATATCCTGAACACATCCAACTGTATGAATTTCCAGTGATATTGAGGGAGTGTGTATGTTAACCTGAAGTGAATATAAATTTACTTGTGGTTTGGGTTCAGGAGACCTGGTTCAAATCTCACCTTTGCTGCTTGCTACCTATGTGACTCTTGGCAAATAACTTAATCTCCCTGGCCTCAGGCTAAAGTTTCTTCTAGCTCTCTGTGATCCTTTTTTCCCTAAAACTTTAGGTTTGCTGATCAGTAAGAAGAAATAGGAAAGGCAATATGGCAGAGTAGACAAAAAGGTTGGCTTTGGAGTCAGTAAGATGTTGGTTCAAGCTCTGCTTCTGACACACACTGCTTGTGTAGCCATGTCCAGTTTCCCTAACTTCTTCGTGCAATAGGTAACTCTCTAAGGTGGAAAGTTGTGGATATTTAAGTCCTTAGCATTGCTATGGAACTTCCTGGGGGAGGAGGGGAAGGATAGAAAAGAGAGGAGAGGAGAAGAAGAGAGGGAACTAAGAAGAGTAGAAACTTTTTGCATTATTGTAAGAATAAAGTTTATTCTGCCTTAGTCATGGATGAAGAATATTGGCTTCTTTGAGATTTAGACAAAAAGTTCAGTATAGATTTGGGGCTGCTTAGGAAAATCTAAAGGAAAACAAACAAAGGCATCTATCAAAGGTGTGTGTGTGTGTGTGTGTGTGTGTATGTGTGTGCATGTATGTGTGAATCTAGCTTATACATAGAATCATTTTACTTTACTTGTAAATAATTTGTAATTATATTTATTTTTGTTATTTGCAATATAATAATCATTGTTAAAAAGATGAAGACTGGCCCACAGAAATTTCTATTGTGAGGCAAGAAATAGGAGACTCTGTTCAAAAGGAAACTGTCTTAAGTTTTCAGGACAGGACCAGAAAGACATGAAGTGGGACCTTTGACACAGAGATATTATGAAAAAGAGAGAAAGGGAGAGAGAAAGAGTAAGAAAGAAAGAAAGAAAGAGAGGGAGGGAGGGAGGAAGGGAGGGAGGAAGGGAGGGAGGAAGGAAGGAAGGAAGGAAGGAAGGAAGGAAGGAAGGAAGGAAGGAAGGAGAAGGAAGGAAGTGAAAGAAAGAAGAAAGAAAGAAAGAAAGAAAGAAAGAAAGAAAGAAAGAAAGAAAGAAAGGGAGGGTGGAAGGGAGGGAAGAAGGGAGGGAGGAAGGAAAAGGAAGAAAGAAAGAAAGAAAGAAAGAAAGAAAAGAAAGAAATGGAGAAACACACAGAGAGATATGAAAAGCAGACAGAGAATGAGAAACAAAGATCAGAGAGTGTTAGGGAGGCAGCATGGCATAGTAAATAGAAAATCAACTTCAAAACCAGGAAGACCTGAGTTCAGGGCCTTCCTCTGACACATATTGACTGTCCTACTGTGACCAACTCACTTAAGCTCTCAGTGCTCTAAGAAAAAAAAATCTCTAAGATTCTAAATTGAAGACAAGGTACTGTCCTTCATTGGTAGTGGGAGTTTCCTCACTTTACCCTGGAGGTCCTTTCACCAATGAAATCTCACTTCTGCTCTAGTCCTACTCCCACATATGTGTGTATAATTCTCTCTGTCTCTCTCTGTCTCTGTCTCTCTGTCTCTCTCTGTCTCTTTCACTCTGTCTCTCTCTCATCTATTTATCCTTACACCCACACATATATACTCATATCCATGCATATATAGATTCTATACCTGCTCAGAACTTTGCAGAATAGTTGCTTATGTATATTTAACCACCATAAACCTTCCACCACCCCCTTATTTTAATATCTTCCAGCTCTATAAAATGTTTCCCCTCTGGCAAATCTCCACTATTGATTCTGAAAGGATGGCATCAGGAAATATTTTGCTGAGAGCTCTGCTTATCCAAGACTGAAAACATTCACAAAATCAGGTAAACTTGAACATCAGAATTCCATTACATATAAATTATACATATAAGTACTTGGTTTCTATCTCTGGAATGTTAACACAGATGAATGTGCAGCAGTGCTTACCGTTAGAAATGTACCTGTCATAGAATGGGGGACGGGCACTTTTGCATCTGTCAAGGAAGGAGACATTTCATGGGGCTTCACAAAAGCTTCTGAAGAAAGACTTCCAAGGTACTGTAGCAGGGCTCTCAGGCCCCACCAATAAAGGCAGCTGGTGACATGAAGCAGGAGCTAGGGCTAAGCAGAAAAGTTGAGCCCATCTTGTGAGGTTGGTTTGAGCTAATGTTGATGGCTAGACAGTTTAGGGGTAATGATGAAAAGCTCTTCTCATGCTTGAAGGATAACAGAATTAAAGAGTCATAGACATTAGAGATGAAAAAAAGCTCTATTAAGGTCGTCTCATCCATTCTCTGCCTGCTAAGTATTGTTCCCTATAGAATAGTCTACAGTACAATGGAATAATATTTGAAAAAAAGTTCTGCACAGAGGAGACTAAAAGGTTTCCTCCAGTCTCCATTGGATAATCATTGCACATCGGAAACTCTCAGACCACTCGTCGAGATGCTGTTCCCCAGTTGGCAAATTAAAATGATTAATAGGTTTTGAGGCTCCTGGTCTGGATACAAAGAAGAAATAGTCTAGACCAAAGGCATAAGGAAAAGCACTGATATAATGAAAAGGATTTAATATGAACCATATGAATAGTAGAAGAATTATTCACAAAGGGGGCCTCCTCAAGGGCAGTAAGCAAAGTTCAGTTACCCAAGGAGCCTTATACATAGCAAGTATTTAATATATAATGGTTTTCTAAACTTTGAGGTTAAAACCTTTAGCACTGATATTGAGATAGTGGGGACTCCAGACTCTAGGGTTCAGGAAGTCTATGTTTGTACTGAATAAGACTTTTTAAAAAGTGCTTTGGGCTTCTGAGCTTAAATGGCAGAGTTCCCTGTGGTTTTACATTGGTATTTTGAAATAGTTCAGAAGTGGAAAACACAGCAGTGAGAAGGAGCTCCTCGTAAAGATACAAGTCCATCTGGAAATTGAATAGGTTAAGGAATAGGAGACCCAGATTGGAGAAAAAAATCTTTTTTTTTCAATGATTCATTATTATGGCTGGTATGATTTGTTTGATTATTTATTGACTGGTTAAATTTTAATTCACAAAGGAAATTATGCTTGTTGATGGGGAAAGTTGGTAAAACTTTGAGGGGCCTATACATTGTATTAGATTTAAATTGGCCCAGTCCTGTCAGCATTCTAGTACTGGCCCTTTTTACTATCCACTTGGGCAAATCAATGCATTGTTAACAATATTCTAATAGGTCTTTCTGACTCTCCTCTCTAATCTTTGGTGTTCATCCTCTGAAATTCATACTGTATTTATACTACATACTACATTCATAATACTGCTTTCTTACATGTAACTGGATTCATTACATCTGTTCAAAAGTCTTCAGTAACTCTGCTACCTTCCAATGATTTTAAATTAGCTTAATGCTCATTTGCTCGACATTCAAGGCCTTTTACAATCCAGCATACATATCATGACTGAGTTGAGGAGAAAGTAGAATGTTTTAAGGTGGTACTATATCATAACTATCAAGGGAACACCCCAGTTCTGCTTGAAGACCCACAACCAAACTGTTGTTTACCAGGTCAGAATGCTGGTTTTAAAATAAAACAGCTGGTTTTATTTTATATTATATGACTCGTCTCCAACTAAACTACAGAACACATCATTGCCTTCTACTAACAAACATATACTGCACTCTTTCATTTCTCTGCTTTTGCTCATGCTTTTTTCTCAAACCTAGAATCTCTGCCCAGTCCCACCCTTTGGCTGGTAGATGACAATATGAATGCCACTTCCTCCTTGAACACTTCCCTGATTCATTCCTATTGTCAATGACCTTCTCTGAGACATTTATCATGTAATATTGTGTATTATAAATAGGTTCAATAGATTGTAAACTCAGTATATATTAATATGCATTGTGCATCTTCTCTAGCACTTAATATGGTTCTCCTTATGGAATAGGTCACTTAATAAATATTTTATGAATTAATGACAATGACCATTATCTATGATTACAGGTTTAATTGAAAAAGCATATACATAAACAATTTCCCTTTATACATTTATAGATTTGTAGAATATTAAATTCAGGAGGTTGTCCTTCAGAGGAAACACTCCAGCTCCCCATTCCTGGCTGGCTCTCTGGATGTCTCTTATGCCTGGAATTTCCTCCTTCTTTACATCTACCCATTGACTTCTCTGGCTTCCTTCAAGTTCTATAACAGCAGTTATCAACCTGTGGGTCACCTAAGACCATCAGAAAACACATATTTCTGATGGTCTTAGGAACTGAGACACCACTCCTCTATCTGTCTCCAGGTGGGTCAGCCCACATGCAGATATGCCCACATATGACTATTAAAGGGCCGTGACATTAGGAAGCTTGAGAACCACTGTTCTATAAGAAGCTGCCCCTAATTCTCTTAATTCTAGTGTTTTCCCTGTTGATTATTTCTTATTGATTGTACCTAATTGTTTGTATGCTGTCTTTACCAACAGATTATGAACTCTGTGAGGACAGGAACTAACTTTTCCTTTTCTTTATATCTCTCACTGTTAACACAGTGTGTGGCACAGTGCAAATTCTAAAATACTTGTTGATTTACTAATCTCAAATATTACTAGTAACCTTACTAATTTTAGTAAGGAAAACAAGAAAATAAAAAGATAAACTTGCTTCCTAACAAAGATGGTGGCATAGAAGCAGCAAGGTCTTGCATCTCTCATGCATCCACCCTAAATACCCATCAAAGATGACCCCAGACAAATGCTAGGGTTCTCAAACTCACAAAAATACAGAAAACACATCTCTTGCTGAAGGCAGCTTGGCAGCAGGGGCTCATTGGATGGGAGCTGAAGCCAGCCCAGGCTGAAACAGAAACGTGGCCAGGCCAGGCCCCAGGGCGGCTGGGAGGAGCAGATTGAAACCGCAGCCAGTGTACAAGAGAGAAGACCTACAGCGTCAAGCATCTCCACATCTACCACAGCTCATGGAGCAGGCATGTAGGCCAGGAGCTGTGGCTAGCCCAGCCTGAAACCTTAACTGTGGACAAGCCTCAGGGTGGTCAGGAGAAGCCAAACCTCCCAAGCCTAAGCATGAGTCGACCCTGCAGAACAGATCTACAGCACCTGGAGGCATCTTCACATCTGTTAAATCAGAAACAATAAGGATTAAGAAAGGTCAGTGAAAGTGAGTGAAGCTTTCAAACTAATTTCAGAGGAGGAAAAGCAGTTCAGCCTATCTGCCTCCAGGGCAAGGAAGCAGTGGGGGAAGGGAACTGCTGTAACCAGCAGTGCAGCGGGGTTGAATTGCTTGATCAGGGCCAAGTGTTCTTGGGTTGAGTGGCCTGGATCCAGATCATGGTCCTGGGTGGTGGTCCTGTGGTGCACTTTCAGCAAGCCAAAGCTTGGGGGAGACTTGCAACATTCCCCTAATAACTCCGGCAGCTGGGAAAACCCCAGTTATTTGGAACAGAGCTTTCCTGCCTGGAATAGAGTTCCACAAAGCTAAATTAATTAACTGGCCAACATGAGAAAAAGGAAGCAAAATAAAAACAGCAATAAAACTCTAGAATCCTACTTTGTGGACAAAAAGGATCAAAGCATGGAATGGGAGGAAGACAACGCAGTCAGAATTCCCACACCAAATGCTTCCAAGACACTTGAAGAATGCCTACTAGCTATACATCAACTGAAAAAGGACTTTGAAAACCAAATAAGAGAAGTGGAGGAAAAATTGGGCAGAGAAATGAGAATGACGAGAGAAAATCATGAAAAGAGAGTCAACAACCTAATTGAAGAAAACAACACTTTAAAAAATACATTAACTCAAATGGTAAAAGAGGCCCAGAAAGCCAATGAGGAGAAGAATGCCTTAAAAATTCGAATTTTGCGGATGGAAAAAGAATCTCAAAAGCATTCTGAAGAGAATCATTCCTTCAGAATTAGAGTGGAGCAAGTAGAAGCTAATGATTTTATGAGAAACCAAGATACTATTAAACTGTTACAAAGAAATGGAAAAAATAGAAAGCAGTGTGAAATATCTCCTTGAAAAAACCAATGACCTGGAAAATAGATCCAGGAGAGACAATTTGAAAATTATTGGTTTGCCTGAAACCCATGACCAGAAAAAGAACTTGGAAAGAATCCTTCAAGAAATCCTCAAAGAAAATTGCCCTGATGTGTTAGAATCAGAGGGCAAAACTAAACTTGAAAGAATTCACTGATCACCTCTTCAAAAAGATCCCCAAAAGAAAACTCCTAGAAATATTATTGCCAGGTTCCAGAATACCCAGTTAAAGGAGAAAATATTATAAGCTGCCAAGAGAAAACCATTTGAATACTGTGGAAACACTATCAGGATAACCCAAGATCTGGCAGCTTCTACACTGACGGGTAGAAGGGCCTGGAGTATGATATTTTGAAGATTAAGGGAACTGGGATTAAAACTAAGAATCAACTACCCAGGAAAATTGAGCATACTACTCCAGGGGAAAATATGGTCATTCAATGAGGTGGAGGACTTTCAAGAATTCTTGCTGAAGAAACTAGAACTGAATAGAAAATTTGCCAATAAAACACAAGAAGCATGAGAAGGTAAATATGGGAAAGACATCATAAGGAACTTATCAAATTCAAATTATTTACATGCCAATATGGAAAAACGAAAATAGTAACTTAGGAAACTTTTCTTAGTATGAGGATAGGTGAAGGGAATACAAATGTACATATGTGTGTGTGTTTGTGTGTGTATACTTACAAATATATCTATATAGGAGGCTATATATGTGTATGAATACATATCTGAGCATGTGCGTATATGTGTATATAGATGGTATAGGATCAATTGAATACGAAGGGATGATACTTTAAAAGGTGAAATTCTGAGGTGGGAGAGGACTAGAATGAGAGGAGACAGGGAGAGGCAAAATGGGGTTAACCATCCCAAAAAGAAAAGGCAAGGGTTAACTGTTACAACTTTACTTAAAATTACTCTCATTGAATTTGGCTTAGGGAAGAAATGGCATAAACTCTAAACTGGGCGTCATGCCACACAGGAGATTAGGGGGCATGAGGATGAGAAGGGGATGATGGAGGGGAGGGCAAAGTCTAGGGGAGAGATGCTGGAAGCACACACTTCAGTAAAGAGACAGGGACAGGGACAGGGTAAAGAACAGAACAAGGGGGGAGGGATATGAAGGAGGGACATATTATCACTTTCACAATATATCCACTATGAAGATGTCCTGTATAATCACACATACACAGCCTGTATTGCATTGATTGTTCTTCCAGTGGGGGTGGGTGACAAGGGAGGAATCAAAAGAATAGAGAATTTAAAGTTCTATAATACCTGCAACTAGGAATTAAGATATACAGGGGCTGGGGCAGGGAGATCCTCCCTGTTCTACCAGAAAGAGAGCAGATCAGGGGAGGGGCTTTACAGTGGGATTGCTGTTTTAGGGTTGGAGCTGGGGAAAGATGGGGAGAAAATTTATAATTCAAAAATGTAATGAAAATAAATGATGTAAACAAGAAAACAAATAAAAAATATAAAAAAAGATGAACTTGCCAAATTACTAGCACCTTGCTCTCATTAAAAAAAACAACCCAGAAACAAACATTCCCATCTTTTAGGAATTCA
This sequence comes from Pseudocheirus occidentalis, assembly GCA_028646575.1. Classification (NCBI taxonomy): domain Eukaryota; kingdom Metazoa; phylum Chordata; class Mammalia; order Diprotodontia; family Pseudocheiridae; genus Pseudocheirus; species Pseudocheirus occidentalis. Next base: position 15,590 of record JAQQSW010000565.1, on the reverse strand, counting down.
GTTATTTGTAGAATTAATTTGTATGCAGACACACACATGTGCGCACACACACACACACACACACACACTTCTTCTTATCACTTTGACCCAAAGAGACATCCTGCTCTTGGCCTGCTGCATAATGTGCTGCTCTATCTATCATTCATTCAACAAGTATCTATTGATGGGATACCTTGTGGTCAGTGCCCAGAGAGATTTGGTATATTGCCACCATTGTTTCCTGGGAACTTATGACTAAACAGCATCATTTAAAATTATGCTTGTGGGAACTCAATGAACTTACCCTCTTTGATCTGGTTATTTTTTTTTAACAATGTCTCTCCTCATTTGCTGTAGCTACTTATATATTCATGGACAGATATAATACTAGAACTTGAAGCCATCCTAAGATACTATCTTTAGTTTCCTATAAAGCTCGGATCAAGTTCTACCTTCAATATAAGACCTTTTCTCGTTTCTTCAACCCCCCACCCCCTGCCCCGCTGCTTGTGCCAGACCCCACCCCCAACAATTTATAATTATTTTGTATATGCTTTGTACATGCTTCTATATATAATGTGCTCATTATTGAGAGAACTTAAGCTTTTGGAGTCCAGGGACTTCTTCATTTTTGTCTTCCTATCTCAGATTCCTAGCATAGTGCCAGGCACCCACAGGTGTTTAATAAATGTTTGTTGATTGATTGACTAATTGGTGATTAATCCCAGCCCCTCCCCAATTTACAGATGAAGAAAGTAAGGGCCAGAGATGTGAAGTGATGTGCTTAAGGTCACTTAGGCAATAAGTTCTAGAGCCTAGGTTCTGAGATTTTGAGGCTTACTTTTTTGCTAGATATCTATATATTATACATTTTTTGCAAATGTTAAAGCCAGTGTATTTGAACAGCAGCTAGCATTGCTTTAGGGCTGATATACAGTATTGACAAAGCTTTTTATGGTTGATTTATTTGGCTATTTTCAAGTTAAATAGGACTCAGAGAAAATGTTGATAAAGTTGACCCAGAAACTCAATATTATGTTTATAGCTGGTCTTGGTCTTTCAGACACAACCATTGGAGGATAAACATAACTATTTCCCTTTTAGTTTGATTTGGAACTTAATCATTTCCCTTTCTTCCCCTTACTCCTAAACCCATACTCTCTCAGTTTCCAAAGGACAACTGGACCTTGAGCTCCTCCTGCTCCAGTATCCTGGCTAGACCCGCTAATGCACCTGTTGAATAATTACAACTCAGAAGGGTCCATAGATTGGAAGCGATGTTTCAATGGTGTGGAGAATAGAAGTGTGAATTTCCACTGAAATATTCCCATGTACATCAGGTCAAAATCATACTTTCAATGAGATGTGACAGTACCAGGAACAGCATATTTACGTGTATGTACCTCAATCTGAATCAGTTAATTGGTTTACAGATAATTGTATATTTTCCCCATCATTTACATTTAATATTCCCATTTTTGTAATTTCTTCTATCAATCATTGTGGTTTATGGTGCAATGCTTTCTGGATTTGGAGCCAGGAGAATTAGATTTGAACTCAAACAATTTGCTCCCTGTGTGACCTTGGATAATTACCTTTGACTCAGAACCTCAGTCTTCTTATCTGTGAAATGAGGATAACAATAATTGTGCTACAATCCATACTCCACAGGATCATTGTAAGGAAAACATTTTTCAAAACTTAAACCTTTATTGAAATAGAGTTTATCGTTATTATGAAATCTTTTTATTTGGAAATTTTGATATGTATCCCATAGCATATGGCTCACTTACCAAAACAGAATGATGGTTTTTAGTTCTACTTCCTGTAGGGCATAGGGTTGTCCAGGTTCAAGATGGTATACTGCTTTTAACTTCTCAAATTGTATTTTCCACCTATAATGTTGTGCAGAGACTCTACAATATGTTACAGTATATACAAACACAACATGCATATATATATAATATATATACATATGTACATATACACATATACATATAAAATATTATTTCCTATCTTGTGATAAACCCTTTGTGGGCAGTTTTGACAACTGCATGAATTTCTGGTTAGACTTTTCAAGGACTTCAATAGTGTTTGCAGCCTCTGCATTAGAAGGCACCAAAGGAATGAGGCTGATCAAAGATTAGAATGTAGAGTAAGGAAAACAAATTTGCCAAGAAGAAACCCTAATCTTAAAATGGCTTGAAGCTCCTTACCTCTACATTCAGCAGGATTACTTTCTTTAGGAGAAAAAGGCCTCCCAACCATTTTGTGGCATCAAATAGAGTGAAATTAAGTTATACCAATTTCCCTTATAAAACAAGTATCTTTCAGAGACTGTCCAACTCACTCAGACAGACGATATTTGCCACTTTGAGCTATGATGCATCATTAGGCTCTGAGATATGCATTATAAAGAGGTTTCTACTGGATCAATTATATTTACCTCTGTAATTGTATTAAAAGGAAAGAGAAAATGAGAGGAAGAGAGAAAATAAAAGCTAGGCAAGGGAGAAACATTCTACTTTCAGCTGAGCTTTGAAATGGAGAGCTAATGAGATGGAGAGTAATAAGGAGACTGTTCCAGGCACCAGAAGTTACAGAGGAGAAATCTCTTATACAGAGGAGAAATCTCTTATACAGATATAAGACTAATTACCAGAGGGTTAGGGTTGGGTGGGAGGGAATTACAGACTGCCAAGACCATGAGTCAAACTATAAGTTCTAAAGGAGTTTAAAATAGGAAAGGAAAAGTTTGGGGTAAAAAAATCCTCTGTTAAAGAGAAGAACCAGTAACATTGCTAGAAAAATAGACTACAATGTGTGTGTGTGTGTGTGTGTGTGTGTGTATGGTTGTGATGTCATTCAACATTATGCTGTATGTTATAGTACTTGAAAATATACCTCCTCAGAGACTATTAGAAAGATAAGGCATATAAAGATGAGAGGAGATAAGAGTATGGATAAGGAGTTAAGTAGAGATGGGATTACCTGCATTGGTACACATGGACAAATTAACAGAAGGGATTCTAATGTGTTTTTAATGTGTTTGTAAAAGCTGTGGGAATCTTGGCAGGATGCCAAGATCATCAAGGCTAGAAGCAAGTAGGTCGAAGTGGAAGCTGGAGACAGGAGGTCAGATGAGCTGTGTGGATGAGAGTGGACAAAAGAATTACCAGGGTCCTTGTCAAATTGGATTTATGTACCTGAATAGCTGCAAATAAAACACAATTAACAAAAACAAAAAATGACCCAGAAAAGAACATGAAAGGTGATTAAGATACATATGATCCAGTCAAAAGACACTAAGACACTTAGCAAATAGAGCTTAATGATAATAGCCAAGGAAATGAGGCTGAAAAAGGAAGAAGTCAAAGTCATAGAATTATTATACATCAACACTACAGAACACTCTTGATGATATAAGTTCTTTCATTCACTTCCTTCCTCAGTCATTATTGTTATTTAATTGTTTTTCAAGTCTATGAGCAAATAGATTCAAGTGGAAGTTTGAGGTTGGAGAGCAGATACTTGCAGTCACAGAATGAGGGACTGGGACAAACCTAAGTGACTCTCAAGTCCAACTCACACATGAAAGAAAACACCATTATAACATATCTAACAAGTGATTATTCATCCTCTACTTGGAAACTTAAGAGGGAGAAACTTCCACTTCTATAAGTAGCCCATTCTATTTTTATACGATTTTGTTAGGAAAGGTTTTGGAATTTTGTTTTGTTTATTTGTTTTCCTAACATCGACCCAAAACTTTCTTCTATTGTACTTGGTCTGGAATACCTCCATGTTCTCCATCTTGAAAAGAAAAGAAATAAAAACAAACAAAAAATCTAGAAGAATAAAACTTTACTAGCTTTTTAATAGCAATCATCCTATATCTGTCCTTCCCTTAGGTAAATTCTCTGAAAATTTCTGTTAGTTTGGTTTGATTGATCTATATTTGTTACCCCTATACCTGTATCTCTCTCTCTCTCTTTCTCTCTCTTTCCCCCTTTTCCCTCTCTCTCTATCCCTCTTCCCCACTCTGCTCTTACTTAGTGGCTTTTTATCCTCTAGAATGAAATACAAATTCCTCTGCCTGGCCTTTGAGGTCTTCCCAGACTAACCCTCCAAACATACATATTGCTTACCTCCACACTGGCCTAATTGCTGTTTCTCACATGTTATCTCCTGCCTTCCCTCCTTTGCTTTGGCTACCCACTATATATTAAATTTTCTCTCTCCATGCTCTTGGGGAAGAAGGACCCTGGTTTCCTTAAACACTTAATTCAAGCACCCCATTCAGCACAAGAACTTTCTTGCTCCCCAGCTATTCATACCTTCTCATCCAAAGTCTTCTTTAGTCTGCTTTACATGTCTCTTGTGCAGACCAGAATCAGCAATCTGGAGTTGAGGACCAGAAACACAAGACCCTTCAACAAGGAGCATAAACATGGGAAAGCAAAAGTGTAATAATTATCCACAGAGAGGAGACCATTGCAGTGATGGTGGGGAGCCAATCTAATTGGGGGAAAGCTCTGCAGTTCCAAACAGATAATTGGAAAAAAGGTGACTGTGAAGGCAAAGCTAAACTGCTTTCCCTCGATGACCATATACAGCTGGAAGGGTGTAACATGAAATCCCAGTGAGCAGACCTATAGATGTTTATTGTCCCTTTTCCTTTTCCTTTAGAGTATAAACTCCATGAAAAATGATTGTTTTACGTTTGTTTTTATATCCCCAGTGTTGAGCACATGCCTGGTACATAGTGAGTTTTAAAATGATTATTGTTGGTGGATTGATGGAAGATGATTATCAAAGGTCCACTTTTATGATATACATTGAAAATATAGTGGTAGGAGATGTAGTGGATAAAACGCTGGCCCTGGAATCAGGAAAACTTGAATTCAAATCTGGTTTGAAACACTTACAAATTGTATGGCCCTGGGAAAGTCACTTAACCTCTGTATTCATCAGTTTCCTCATCTGTAAAATGGGAATAATAATAGCACCTACATTCCAGGGTTGTTGTGAGGATCAATTGAGGTAATACCTGCCAAGTGTTCATCAAAGTGCCTGGCACATAGGAGGCTCCATATCAATGAGATCTATATTATTATTACTAGTGGTGTTATCATTTTGTTCAAACAGAAGAGGGATCAGACTTGTTCTATTTGGCCCCGGGGGATAGACTTGGGAGAAGGAGATAGGAGTGGCAAAAAAGCAGGTTTAGATATGATGTCAGAAAAGCTTCCTAACAATTAGAATTATCTCAAAGTGGAATGGATTGTCTTAAGAAGTGATGAGTTCCCTGTAGCAGGAAGAATTCAATAAGAGACAGAGTGACCTTTGGTAGGGTTTGCTATAGTAAAGATTCTTATTTAGATACAGCTAGAACTAGGGCTCCCCTTCTGAGCTTTGAAATGTGATTTTTTGTCTACTCTCATTACTTGAATTCTAAATGTGACTCAGTGTGTCTTTTTTTTTTGTGGGTCATTGGCTTCTGGGTGTGGTTTTCTAACTTGCCACTGCTCAGGAGGAGTTCTCTGCATAGCCTGGATACTCAATGAATTTTATTGACTGTAGCTCAGTGTCTGTCTTATAATTCTGCAAGCTCTCCTCTCTATATTTAATTAATGCATAGCACATCTGCCTGCCAATGAATAAGAAGTTATTGTGAGCAGCTTAGTAACTGCCAATAATGGCTAGTCCTAATGGGACAAATTCGTCTTCCCTCTCTTTGTCCTGTGTATTTTGTCCAAGCACAAAGTTGCTATAGGGATCTCTCAAAATCTTAAATGAAACAGAGGGAAAATATGACCAGCTATAATTGCATCCTGGTAAAACTCAAACAAGTGTTTCAGTGGCTCCACAAGTATGAGGCAAACCTGACGCTATCAAATTATCTACCTCCGAATAAAGATTTTGCAGATGTTGCTGGGAGCAGTGGGACTATTTATTTTTCAGTAGAAAGCAATAAAGAATAATCAATGTTACACATAATGTTTAAGACCAAATAGATGAGGAACATAAAAAATAAGAATAAAATAAGAATCATCAATATTACAGATAACATTCAAGGCCAAATATATGAGGGATATAAAAATTAAAAAATAATAATGTCTAACATTTATACCGATTTTACTTTGTGCTGAGCTCTATAATTACCATCTCGTTTGATTCTTACAACAACTCTTAGAGATCATTTCTATTATATTCATTTTATAAATGCGGAAACTGAGACAAAGATTAAGTGACTTGTCCACATATCTGTAAGTGTCTGAGGCCAAATTTGAACTCAGATCTTCCTGCTTTCTGGCTTGGTGTCCTATTCACTATGCACTTAGATGCCTTGTCACTTTCAAAGCTTTTGAATTTAAATGTGAGTTTTTACTTGGGTATGTTGGATATTGTCCTGATTTTAAAAATCTGAACTGTGTTGAAAGTTTGTAGAGGATGAGGGGATATTCTTCTCAACCCCACCACCCTAGTGAATTGCATGTACAAAAGGCAGAGCCCTTGAAGGATAGCATGGTAAAGTGGATAGGATGCTGGATGTGGAATCAAGAAGACCTAGGTTCACATCCTGCATGTGACACTTACACTTACTATGGCCACTGGACCCATATGGCTCTGGAGGAGAAAGTGAGGCTGGTGACCTTGCACAGCCCTCCCTCACTCAAATCAAAATCAGCTGCAAATCATGTCAACATCTCCCTGATCTCATGATCCTCTTCAGGAATGAAGGACAAACACAATGACATTTACTAGCTGCATGATCCTGGGTAAGTGACTTAATTCCTGTAATCTTCAGATGCCTCATCTGTAAAATGAGGGAAGGAGACTTATGGTTTCTTCAAGTTCTAAATCTCTAATTTTCTAGTTCTCCATTTCCGAGTTTGCCTTCTTGTGGAAGCAAAGAGAGGAGAGGAGGTGATGGGAAGGATGTGCTCTTCCTTTAACTGCTAGCATGGTTTTGTGATCTTGACTATGTTAGTAATCAGTCCTTAAGCAGTTCTTAAGTGCCTGCTCTGGGCTTCCCCCCAAAAGGACAGAGGAGAGAGAATAAGAAGAGCACCTGTCACCTAAAGCTATACTATTCTCCTAAAAATGTTCTATTTTTTTTAAATACAACACAACTAGAAACTGAATCACTTCTAGCACAGGTCAGTCAGCTAATAACTTTATCTCAGTATCTGACCATGCCACTCCAAAGCTCCAGAAATTTCAGTGCCTCCACATTGCCTTTATGGTATTGTGCTATGCTTTCAGTGCACTCCCTTCTTTCCTCCCCTTCAACCCTTCAAGGTTCATTTCAAATATCATGAATAGTTCATGAATATTTTTCTCATTCCCCCTAGTTACTAGTGATCCAAAAATTACTTTATATTTGTGGCTTTACCTTAGATTTACTTGTCTGTGAACATATTACACCCCCCATAGAAGATGTATGTTCCTTGAGGACTGTGTAATATTTTATAAACTGTACTTAGCACATAGAAGGAACTTAGTAATAATTGATTGGTTGTATTTGTAAGGTTTTTGAATGAATGGATGAAAGATTTTTCTCATGATTAGTAGAGAGGCAATGTGACAATGCACAGAGATGGCCTTGGAGACAAGAAAATCTCCATTCAAGTCCTGAATCTGTCATATATTGATTGTGTGATCCTGGGTAAATCACTTAACCTTTCTGTATTCTAGGTCACAGGGTAAGACTACCAGTTAAAGAGAACCCCCATGCACTGGTAGAAGAGTTTTCTTATCTACAAAATTCTGTACTAAAAAAAAATAACAGATTTAATCCCTATCTCAATCACTGCATGGGAGGAATATGGGTGAGTTTGAATACATGAAACAAAGAAGGAAAAAAGATGAAAGCAAGGAGGAGGAATAATAAGATCAATGGAGGGAGAATTGATCCGGGAGGGGGAAAAATAAGTCAAGCCAGATGAGAGTCTAGTAGACAGAAAGGTCTGGACTACAAAAGCAAGTAGGTTATGGACTTAAAGTGTGATTGTGACAATTTCATGTTAAAGAGAGGAGACAAACAGCACAGCGGATAAAGATATGGCAGATTGAAAGCAGTATAAAGTAGCTGAATCTGATCTTAACTACTGAAGAGTGTTCCTTTAATGAAAATGTGACCCAGAATAGATTGATATTTTTAGAATGATGGCTAACCAAGGAGAATGCTACCGACAATTGTTGAATAAAGGTTACTGTTCAATATTTAATTTTAGAATGTCTTTTCCCCACTTTGAAGCCAGAATGTTTAAGGCAGTCAAATTTTAATGAGAGCTACTACTCCTGTGGAGTGGAGAATCAGGTGTTCTGTTTATCTACAGCTATGTCAATACCTATATGCATTTGTCAGCTTACTGTTGGATTTTCAGAATTCAGTGCCACTATGGGGTGTGGGATTTTGGTGCTCTTTGGAAAGAAATTGATCTCACCAGTTCTTACAAAGATGTTCTAGCCCAACTCTTTAGGGGCAGAATTGTCCTACTGTGGAAAGCATCTGGTCATAATATTAGAAGGCTACTTGCTTACCTGACCCAGACCATGTTATAATCATTGACTGACGGTTGGTTACTTCTAGCTCTTTGGAATGAGGGCATAATAATGTACTTCAACTCCACAACTTCTGTCAGAATAGGTGTTGGAAAGGGAGAGGACACCAGGATAGGTGGTACAATGCAATAGGAAAAAATGCTGCATTTTAATCCTAGTTCAACCAGCTACATGACCCTGGACAAATCACTTAACTTTGGGGGCTTCAGTTTCTGTGTTTGTGAAATATGGAGGTTGGCTAGAGCATTGGTGTCAAAATTGAACAGAAACAGGGGCAACTCATTTATATATAAGGATGGCTAATGCTTGTGTCTTGAATTAATGTTAAAATGTAAGGTTATGTATGTTTTATTTCAATTTTATTGAATTTTTCAAGGTATCTCACACTGGCATGAGCACTGTGAATTTATGGGATACAAGCTGTCCACTGGTCATGCGTTTGACACCTCTGGGGTACACAACCTGGAAAGGTGCCTTCCTAGATCCAGCCTAGGATCACATAAGGCAATAACTACATTGTTGGGTAATGTGTGTTATGTTCATAACACAATAGAAAGACTTAGGTTCATATCCTACATCTGACACATACTAAGTATGTGACTAAGTTGCCACAGTCAAATAAATTACAACAATGATTGCTGAGTTACAGGAATAGAGGGAGTCCCCTTTAAAAAAATTCTCTACTTCTTGAGGCAGGTAGGTGGTGTAGTAGCACTGGACCAGGAGTAAAAAATAAAAATGTGAGTTCAAACTCAACCTCAGATGTTCACTAGCTGTGTGACCCTGGGCAAATTACTTAACCTCTATTTGTCTCAGTTTCCTCAATTGTAAAATAAGGATAATAACAGCAATAACTTTGCTGAGTTATTGAGGAATAAATGAGACAATATTTTTATACTTCTCGGCAATAGTAGGTGCTGTATAGATGCTAGCTCCCCCCACACACTTTTTCTGCCACAAATATAACTGTATTCTGGGAAAATGGCAGTCTTCTTGGCCTTTGTCTTGTCACTTGATTTTTTTTTATTTATGGAGTAAAACAAGTACTTCCATAACAGAGAATAATTTTTAAAAAGGATGATTGCACATGAGACTGAAAGTCTATAAAGTTATCAAGTAAATTTCTTTTCATCCCTTTTCTTCTTTCTCCCTCCCCCCCCAGTAGCTACCATTAGACACAAATGTGTGTGCATGTATGCATGTAAAATAATTTTATACATACTTCTATTTATCAGTTATTTCTCTGGATACTGATAGAATCTTCCTTCATATGTCCTTTGTAATTAATTTGAGTGTTTAAAATAGTCAGAATGGCATTTTCTCAAAGTTGTTCTTGAGTCAATATTGCTATTACTGTATGCACTATTCCCTTGGTTCTGCTCATTTCATTGCTCGTTATTTTGTGCAAGTCCATTTATGTTTTTCTAAGATCATTGAGCTCATAATTTGTTATAGAACAGTCATATTCCATCATAAATGTATGCTACAACTCGTTCTATCATTCCCCAATTGTTTCAGCTCTTTGCCACTATAAACCAAGCTGCTAAAAATAATTTTAGAACATAATAGGTTCTTTTCATTTTTCACTAATCATCAATGGAAACAGGCCTAGTAGTGATATGCTTGTTCAATGGCAGTTTAGTAACTTTTTGTACATAATTCCAGATTGTTCTCCAAAATGGTTGGATCAATTCAATCAACAATGAATTAGTGTCCCAATTTTTCCACATCCCCTACAATATTCATTATTTTCCTTTTCTGTCATATTAGCCAATATGATAGGTATAAAATGAAAACTCAAAATTGTGTTAATTTGCATTTCTCTAATCAATAATGATTTTCCATGTGACTATAAATTGTTTTGATTTTTTTAATCTAAAAACTGCCTGTTCATATCCTTTGATTTATTAGTTGGGTAATGACTCAAATTCTTACAGATTTAACAAAGTTCTTTATATTTGAGACATGAGAATTTTATCTGAGAAATTATCTATAAATTTTCCCCAAAATTTCTGCTTTCCTTCTGCTCTTGGATACATTTATTTTATTTCTACAAAAGCTGTTCAATTTCATGTAATTGAAATGATCTATTTTACATCTCACTCTACTCTTATTTCTTGGTTATATGTAAATTGTTCACCTATTCATAAGTTGGTTAAGAAATATGTTCAATGTTCTTATAATTTCCTTGTAATATATCTCTTTACATCTAGGTTATGTATGCAGTTTAACCTCATCTTGGTAACTGGTGTAAGATTCTGGTCTATGCCCAATTTCTGCCAGAATGTTTTCCAGTTTTCCCAATGATTTTTTTTTTTTACCAAGTAATGAATTCTTATCCCAGAATCTTAAGTCTTTACACTTGTCAAATACAAAGTAACCATCCTTATTTGTTGTTGAAAATTGTATGTCTCCTTTGTTCCTTTGATTGACCTTTCTGTTTCTTAGACAGTGCCAGATAGTTTTGATAATTACTTACTAATCAAAGATAATTAAAGATCTAGTACTGCCACAACTCTTGAAACTGTTTCCTTTAATTTTTTTTTATTAGTTCCTTTTTTTGCTTTTTGGATGGGGGAAGATAGGGCAGTTGGGGTTAAATGACTTGCCCAGTGTCACACAGCTAGTTTTGTGTTAAGTGTCTGAGGCTGGATTTGAACTGAGGTCCTCCTGACTCAAGGCTAGCACTCAATTCACTGCCCCCATTAGTTCCTTTGATATTCTTGACTTTTTATGGATTTGTTTTTTTGTTGTTTTTATTTTTCTTTCTTATTTTTACTCTGGAGGACAGAGTTCATCTTTTCCCAGATGCTTCCCACTCATTTCCAATTCATGCACAAGTCAAGACATCACTCTCATGATGTCATGAGACCCTGCCAAAACCACCACTACCACCACTGATATAATATAATAGATTCTGTTTCATATATGACAGAACTCATATTTGGAGTTTGGAATATGCTCTATATTTTTCTGAATGCCTGAAGATAAATTAGAAGTCATTAATCCATCCTCTCTTTTTAATATATGAAAAAACTGAACACCAGAGACTTTAAGTGATTGGTACACAGGTAGGTGTAGGATTCTGTGGTCTTCCTTCTTTCTTTCCTCCTCCTTTCATCCCCTCCCCAACCTACAACTTGAAAAAGTATATATAAGGGTATAAATATACCAAAACTTCATTTAGGCCTTTTCTGGCAATAATAGGGGTAAAGGTAAGGAAGGAATATAATCGAACAGGTGAAAGAGAGCAAGACCTTGACCCTAGACTTTCTAGTCTTTTCACAATTCTCTTATAAAAATATCAGGTAGCATTTGGGAAATTCCATGACCCATAGGACTGATGTACAGGAGGGTACTGCCATATTTCTGAGGAGAGCCATTTGCAAGCCCCTACAATGATGACACAATTGGGTCACAAGTCTAGGACTTAAATTCCAACTTCATTACTTATTACCCGCATGTCTACACACACACACACACACACACACACACACACATTATATACATAAGTATAAGTATCTGAGGTCAGATTTTAACTTATCTTCCTGATTCCTGGTCTGGCACCTGGCTGTCCATGGTCATAATGGAACACTGGAATATAGTCACATGGCACTTGTTTGGTTTAGCATGCTGTGTTTGGTGAAGAAAATATATACATGACTTGATTAGAAGATTTCAGATGAAGAGGAGTTGAGTCAAAGTGTTTAATTCTAAATGTACAAAGATCTGGTTACAGACAAATCACATGGAAAAAGGCATGGATCAATGCATTCCAAGTTTTATGTTGTGTGCCTTGGCCAAATAATGCCACTTTTTTGCTTTCTAAAGATTTCTTAGCACTAATTTCTTTGTAAATTAATGAATACTCATTTAAATTGAAAGTATCTTTCCTTCCTTATAACCCCTCCATACCTCAGCCTCTTAGGAAGGAAAAAGGAAATACAACCATGTCGGAGTGTTAAATCCGCATCATGCTATCCAGGGTTAGGAGTTTTCATTGAAAACTTCAGGTTGTCAGTGCCTCTAGCCACTGTTCTGAGGATTATAGAATGTGATCTCTGCTACTATGGCAAAAATCTTTCTTGCTATTTTTCTTTCTTTTTTTTTGAAATCTGTTTCCAGATATTAATATTCTTGGCAAGCAGGTTTAGAAGAGTTGATAAGGGAAATCATATATCACTGAGGGAAATAGTTCCCTTGAAAATAGTTTTATGGCAGAGTTTGGGGGAAAGGAACCACTTAAAGTGGAAGAGGTTAACACAGAATCAAAGTTTTTATTGTTGTTTTTAGGACTATTTGCATCTAAGATTGGAGAAAGAAATTGAATTTGGGGGCTGGGTAAGATCCAGGTTAAAAGTTTTCAGCTTTTCTGGGATATGCCATAGACAAACTTCTTAATTCAAATTCAAAAGTAAGCACTTATTATGCAACAACTATGTACAGTGTCCTAGGCTAGGACTAAGGAAACAAGACTAGAAAGTGTAATCTCTACATTGAAAGAGCCTATATTCTTTTGGCAGTAACAATATGCAAATAGGTAATTAAATATGTGAGTTTAGTGGTTCGGGGGATCACCTGGAGTATGCTCAGAGTTGCCCTTTCTCATACTAGTTTACCATCATTTATGAACTATTTCAGTACATGTGATGGTTCACTGATTGAAGAACTTAGCATTTTGCTATAACAAAGTGATCTGTTAGTCTATTATTCTGTATGGGGGCAAGATATGTTTAGCCAATAAGCATTTATTAAGCTCCTGCTATGTGCTATGTGTTGGGAATACAAAAAGTGGTCAAAGGAACAAAACAATTAAAACAGTACCTGCATTCTAGGAAGTCATAATCTAATGGCAGAGAAAACAAGCAAACAAATATGTACAGAACTTATATATACATGAAAAATAGGAAACAATAAAGAGAAAGCATTAGAATTAAGAGAGGTTTGGAAAAGCTTCCAGTAGAAGATGAAATTTTAGCTGGGGGCAAGTAGACAGAGAGGATGAAAGGTATGGAGAGAGAGAGAGAGAGAGAGAGAGAGAGAGAGAGAGAGAGAGAGAGAGAGAGAGAGAGAGAGAGAGAGAGAGAGAGAAGGAGAGATACATAGAGAGAAACAGAGAGAAAGGTTTTTATTTTTCCCAGACATGGGTGCAGCTAGAGAAAATACTCTGAGCTTGGAGTTGGTTCAAGGAACAGAAAGAAGGCCAGTGTCACTGACCAAAGATTATGTGACTAGGAGTAAGGTTCAAGCTGGACAAGTGATCAGGGATTCATTTATGATGGGCTTTGAATGACCTGAGACAGACCCACTAGAATGCTATTGCAATAGTGTAAAGCCAAACACAAGCAGCTTTCCAGAGAGCTCCTGTAAACAGCTTCAAGGTTCTGATGCATAGTATAGTGAACTCTCTATTTATTCAGCAACAAAATGAGACAAATCAGTGACAGAAACCAAAGTACAGCATTCACAATGTTATGACATAACAAGTCATATAACTGAAGTGGTCACATAGTTTTCACTAAAGTGGTCTCATAGTTTTAAACAAAGTAAATTCCATAAGAACTTAACTCTATCACCCTTAAGGATGGACATGGATTACAAAGGTCAAGGTTCTCCACCCTAGGTCACATTGTCTTGATCTCTCAGTCAAAAAGTATTCTTTATTCTTAATTGGAGATTAGTTTCCAATCATCCTTAATTCAATCATCCTGAAGAAGTACAGAATACATAGTACAAAGTCCTTCTACCCCTATGCCACAGTAAATTTTGATCTTTTCAGTTTGCATTAAATACCCAAGGAGAGGTCTTTTTATCTTGACTCAGGGCTGGCTCTTAAATTCCATGGTTCTTCTTCCATGGTCCTGATCCCACCTGAATCTATCCAACTATCACCTGGATTAAAAGGCAGACAGGTTTCAGCTCCTTGTCCAGCTCCTTGTCCACCACCTCATCCAATTCCTTGTCCAGTTCCCATTCTATAAGTTTACAGTGTCCAGTCCACCTCAAGTCCTTCATAGTTCCTGTTTCTGGGAAGATAAAGCTTAAGCGAGTCAAAAGAACATTCATTCACATTGGCAGCACCATCATAAATTCACTATCTGCCTGTGAAATCAAAACAGATCCACAAACAAGGTCCAAGAAATCAATACAAATCATCATTAAAATCCCAAGACATGCAAAACCCTCCTCCCGGACTTCTGTAAACAGATAACTAGAAAATCCTCTTTCAGGACTTCCAGTAAGGTCCCAGGGCTTCTGTAGAAAGTATCACAGGGGCGGAGCCAAGATGGCGGCATAGAAGCAGCAAAGCACCACAGCTCCCACACAAACACGCTAAAAAACTCATAAAATGGGACACTAAACAGATTTTCAAGCTCCAAAACTCTCCAAAAGACAGAAAGCACATCTGTTGCTACAGGCAGCGCAGCAGGCGGGGCTCTTCTCAGCAGTCTGGGACCAGCGGCTGAAACCCCGGCCGGGTCCAGCCCTGGGGCATCAGGCGGGGAACCGTGGCTATAGGAGAGCAGATCATCTGCACTGGAGGCACAGATACCACATCTATCAGGCCAGAAGAAAAAAAGGTTAAGAGAAAGGTCAGTGGATTTTGCTAACTCGGGAGGAGAAGAACGGGTCTGGCCAACCTGCTCCCAGGGCAAGGAAGCAGTGGGAGGCAGCAGTAACAGCAGGAATGTCTGAGAAACGCAGCGGCCCCCACTGGGCTGCTTCAGAGCCCTCGGCCTGCAGATAGCAGGGGGGCTGATGCGATCCATCAGGGGCAAGGGCTCTTGCGTTGAGTGGCCTGGATCTGGATCGTGGTATTGAGTGGTGGTCCTGGGGTGCGCTTTCAGTGAGCCAAGGCTGGGAGGTGGGGCTGCAGCACCCCACTAAGAGCCCCGGCAGCTGTGAGGGCCCCAGCGATTTGGGACAGAGCTTTCCCCCTCCAGGAACCAGAGTTCCACAGAGCTAAAAAACCAAGCAATTAATAGACTGGCCAACATGAGAAAAAGGAAGCAAGCTAGGAACAGCAGTGAAACTCTAGA
>JAQQSW010000564.1:17710-36340 GCA_028646575.1 Pseudocheirus occidentalis | reverse complement strand
AGAGCTAAAACAGAGAAAGACATTTATGGACCAATTTCACTAATGAATATTGATTCAAATCCTTTAAACAAAATATTAACAAGATGATTACAGCAATATATCACAAGTATTGTACACCAAGACCAGGTGGGATTTAAGGCAAGAATGCAGCGTTGGTTCAATATTAGTAAAACTATCAAAATAATTGACCATATCAATAACAAAACTAACAGAAATCATATAATTATCTCAACTGATGCTGAAAAAGCTTTTGAAAAAAATACAGCACCTTTTTCAATTTAAAAAGCTAGAGAATTTAGGAATAAAGTAATAAATTAATTAGTATGATAAATTATACCTACCTTTAACCTACAACATAAATTATCTATAACAGTGATAAGCTAGAAATCTTCCCAGTAAGATTGGGGTGAAAAAAGAATATCTATTATTGCCACTATTAGTCAATATAGTCTTAGAAATTTTAGCTAGAGCAATAAGTGAAGAAAAAGAAATTGAAGGAGACCAGGGAATGAAGTAATAAAATTATCACTCTTTGCAAATTATATAATAGTAAATTTAGAGAATACTAGAGACTCAACCAAAAAAAACTACTTGAAATACTTCACATTAGCAAAGTTGCAAGATTTAAGATAAACTCATGTGAATTATCAATATTTCTTTATATGAACAGCAAAGCCCAGCAAGAAGAAATAAAGATAGCAATTCCACTTAAAGTTACTGTAACCAACACAAAGTACTTGGGAGTCTACCTGGCAAGAAAAACCCAGAGTGTATATGAACCAATTACTAAATGATTTTCCCTCAAATAAAGTCAGATCCAAACAATTTAAAAATTATCAGTTGCTCATGGTAAGTTGAGCTAATATAATAAATATGATAATTCTTCTTCAATTAATTTGCTTATTCAGTGCCATGCCAATCTAACTACCCAAAAAGTATTTAATAGAATTAGAACAAATAATAAAATTCATCTGGAAGAACAAAAGGTGAGGGATATCAAGGGAATTAAGGAAACAAAAAACAAAAAACAAAGACAGTGGTCTAGCAATACCAGATCTCTAACTATATTACAAAGCAGCAGTCATAAAAACTTTCTGGTACTGGTTAAAAAATAAAGTGGTGGGTCAGTGGAAAAGATTAGGTACACAAGGCACAATAGTCAATGATCATAGTAACCTAGAGTTTGAAGAACCCAAAGAACCCAGCCTTTGCGATAATAACTTGGTATATGATAAACACTTCTGGGAAAAAAATGGGAAATAATAAGACACAAATTAGGTATAGACCAAATCTCACACCATATTTCTAAATTTAAGGTCAAAATGGTAGCATAATTTAGATATGAATGGTGAAACCAAAAGAAAATTAGAAGAATTTCTAATATAGTCTACCTGTCAGAGTTATGGGCAAGGGAAGTATTAATGACTAAACAAGAGATACAGAGCATTATGCAATGTAAAATAGATAATTTCTAGTATATTAAAATGGAAAGCTTTTGTATAAACAAAACAATGCAACCAAGAATAGAAGGAAAGCAGAAATCTGGGAAACAATATAGTATCTCTAATAAAGGCCTCATTTTTCAAATATATAAAGCACTGAATCAAATTTATAAGAATGCAAACCATTCTGTGGTTGGAAAATGGTCAAAAGATATGAACAGGCAATTTTCAGATGAAGAAATCAAAGATATCTACAGACATATGAAGAAGTGCTCCAGTTCACTTTTGATTAGAGAAATGTAAATTAAAACAACACTGAGGTAACACACCACATCCATCAAATTGATTGATACAACCACCAACAAAAGGAAAATGATAAATGTTTGAGAGAATAAGGGGTAATTGGACACTAACACATTATTGGTGGAATTGTGAACTGATCCAAGCATTCTTATGAGCAATTTGGAACTATGCAGAAAGGGCAACCAGACTGTGCATACATTTTGACCCAGTAATAGCACTACTATGCCCATAACCCAAAGAAATCATTGTAACAGGACATACCTGTGCAAAAATATTTATAGCACCCCATTTCATGTTGGCAAACATGGAACATGGAAACTGAAGGGACATCCATCATTTGGGGATTGACTAAACAAACTGTGGTATATTAATATAATACAATACTGTTGGACAATAAAAAGTGATAATCAGACAGATTTCAGAAAAACCTGGAAAGACTTGAATAAACTGATACAAAGTGAAATGAGCAGAACCAGGATATCAATGCACACATTATTAGGAACATTCTGTGATCAGCTTTGAATGATTCAGCTCTTCTTAGCAACACAATGATCTAACACAAGTACAACAGAACCAAGAAGAAAAATGCTATCCATATCCAGATAAAAGATTGATGGTCTTGGAATACAGATCAAAGCATATTTCTTTCAATTACTTTATTTTTTCTCATAGCTTTTTTTCCTTTTAATCTGTTTCTTTTTCTACAACTGTGGCTAATACAGAAACATGTTTTACATGCCATTACATGTACAACTTATATTTAATTTTTACCATTTTCAGAAGAGGGGAGGGAAGGGGAGAAGAGAGAAAAATTTGGAACACAGTATCTTGTAAAAATGAATGCTAAAAATTGTCCTGACATGTAATTGGGGGAAAATTTATATTCACACACATGTACATGTGCACATATAAATACACATATACATATATACACACATACTGCACCTTTATGTATATGCATGGGCATATACATATTTACACATATGTTCATACATAAATGTACACAGATACGTGTGTGTGTGTTTGTGTTGCAGCTTCTTGTGCCCTGGGTTCTAGATCTGGCATTTTGCCTGGTTTGCTTGGGCTAGAGGCCTCAAAGCTGGCAGGCTGTACCATTAGCCTGCTGACCCAGAACTGAGGGGCCTTGGCTGCTGATTTGTGCTGGGGTTAAGAGCCTCCTGCTGGGTTACCCAGACAATGCCTGTGCTGGGCTGTGCCACCCTCTTACTCAAGTGAGAAGGACCTTTCCTGAAGTCTTTCTAATTTATCTTAGGCTGGAAAATTGTTTCATTCCATCTTTTTCTGCATTCTGTCACTCCAGAATTCTTTTAGAGACGTGATTTAATGTTATTTCCTAGGGAAATCAGGGAGAACTCAGGCAGCTTCCTGGCTACTCTCTCCCATCTATCTTCAGATTGTATTGTATGAGGCATGGACAGAAAAATTAAACTAGAAAGAAAGAAAGAAAGAAAGAAAGAAAGAAAGAAAGAAAGAAAGAAAGAAAGAAAGAAAGGAAGGAAGGAAGGAAGGAAGGAAGGAAGGAAGGAAGGAAGGAAGGAAGGAAGAAGGAAGAAAAAAGAGCAGAGAAAATAATTGAAAAGAAGAAAAACTAATTGAAAAGAAGAGAAAAGAAAAAGAATGAAGAAAAAGAATTAAAAGGAAGAGAAAAAGGAAAAGAACAGTAAAAAGGAAAGAAAAGAAAAGGAAAGAAATTAAATCCACAGAGGCATGATTTTTATAAGTTCAATCTCCTGATGATAGCTGTTGCCTAGTAAAAGCTTTCAATGGAAGCAATGCCAAAAAAAGGGAAAAAAATCTCCATGAAATACATTTTTGAGCATCCAAATTATAAAACCACAAAAGATAGTAGAGAGTACTCAGATCAATTCATTAAATGAGTATCTTGTCCAGTCTGAGTCAAATTCAAAATGTTCTCTTCTCTTTTTAACTTAAAGTCAAGGTCAGAGTATTTGCATTTTGGTTAACTTGGAAGACACAGACATATCCATGCCTTGAATTAATTTAAATAATTCTTTCTCACCTTTCTATCCTGGAAAAGAGAAGAAGCAGTAGTGATGAAGAGAACTGAAGAATTTTCTTGTACCTTAAAGGACTGGAATCTCAGAGGAAGGCAAAAAGGGCAGGGAGGATGCTTAATCATGGTGGTTTGAAGTGCTTCTGTGTGGGGAAAGGGGAGTCCTTGCTCTCCCTTTCTGAGCTTGTTTGAACCTTTTCTAGTTTTATCTACTGACTGACACCTGAAGGTTTCCCCAATGAGGGAAAAATACTTGCCTGAAACTATATTAATAGATATGTGATCAAAACTGAAAAGGGGTTTTGTTTACTCTAGTCAAAACTAGAAAATTGCAATCTTTGTGAATTATTGTTCACCAGATGTTTGGAGGCTCTATCTAAAAAGGGCATGGGCTGCATCAGTGTTGGCAGAAGCTGATAGCTTTGGCTTCTCCCCAGGCATTATTTTGAGAGCCTTACTGGGCTTTTCCTGAGCTCTGGGGGCAGAGCTAGAGAGTTCCAAAGTCAATGGAAAGGAGTAGAAAGGTTTATCTCTACTCCCACAAAGACTGAAAGAGGTGCCGACTACAAAAGAAAGAGTTGAATGGAATCCATTTACTCAAACTCAGGTAAGAATAAAGGTTAAGCACCTTGTGAAGTCCCAGTTAGTGAAGATTTGCAGATGTCTCAGATGCACCTATGGGATGATGAAATTTAGCTGAAGTATCAATGGTACAATAGTCAATTAATAGAAAGAGCATCATTGTCAGAGTATCTAGATTCTAAGTTTATCAAAGGGAAAACGGAGGAGTGGATATTAAGGAGAGTGCTCCTAGAACATATCAGACAGCTATCAGAGCCAAGAAGCAGAAAAGCACAGCTGGTTGCTGGGAGGTTTCTAGACATGAAGCAAGATATAGAGCAGTAAAACCTAAATCTGCCTTCCCTCCAGTATTTGAGTTTTTTGTGGATTTGGTTGTGGGGTGAGGTCCTAAATCACATTCATTTGCTTATAAATGTTTAGAGAGTGGACATGCATAAGTGGAGGGGGAGTGAGAATGAGTTGTTTTGTTCTGTTGGGTTGGGGTTTTTTTTTGGACATTTCATTGTCATTTATTTTTGATTTTTTGTTCCAATTTACTACTTTGCTGGTTGGGTTATTATTCTTCCTTATTCTATTAGTAGAGCAGGAACTGGATGGAGCAATTATTCAAACACTGACCTTGTTAACCTATGGGAAGTCCTGAGTAGAATACATAGATTACAATAGTAGGGGTTTGTCTAGATCAAACTTTCAGAAAAGACATGCTCTGAACTGTGGCAGGTTTTAAGTAATTTCAGTGCCACTTATCCTCTGTTGAATAAAAAAAATGTTTGTTTATGTCCTTACAATCAGACTTTTTTACAATCAACAAATCAACAAATCAACAAACAAAAACAATGTTTATTAGAACAGCATTTGGAGTGAGATTTTCAAGAATCCTCCCTAGTGGTCAGATTTTAAGAATCTGAGTATTGGCCAGACTCTTAAGGAATATGAAACTTTGTGATGTCAATATAACCGGGACAGACTCTTCAGGGATTTGAACCCTTTAATGGAGGCAAGATGTACCTTTTGTACAACAAGACTGTGGGGTCTATAAGGAATTAATGGGTGATGGTCTGGGTGGGGCTAGTTCTCGACAATGAGGACCACAATGAAAGATTAACTGGAAAGGTTTGGGTATCCCTGGTGAATACCAGGGACCTTGGCCACTTATGAAAGTTCAAGGGCTTTTCCTTTTCCAGGTCCAAATCCCATCCCCGTTAAAATCAGTTATTATATTTTCCAACAAGCCAGTCTTATCTGTATTTATTGAGAGAAATGCCAGAGATATATTGATTAATATTTAAGAACCAACTTTCCAGAAAAAAAAAATGGACCACACATAACACACACACACACATATTTATATGTTTTACATACCTATATATGCATATATGTGTATATATATTCCCAGATTCTCTTTGGAGACACCCTTGTATTCTATCCTACAAGGGTGAGACAACTCTCCTTTGATTTGGAGTATAGCTAAAACAGGTTATATCTTTAAAACCAGTGAGGCCCAGACAAACTCTCTTTCCTGTTATGGGTCTTTTCTCCTTTGTCTAGTGCGTAAACACACATTCACCCACAGTACAGGTTCCATGAAATGAATAAGAAGTGTGGGTACCTCTACCACACATACTTTTTTACTCCATAGGTTTCCATGGTGTTTTCTTATTAGAGATTCTGGACTGATTTGTCATTTCCTTCTCCAGTGGATTAAGGCAAATAGAGGTTAATTGACTTGCCCAGGGTCACACAACTATCAAGTGACTGAGACAGGATTTGAGCTCTGGTCTTCCTGGCTGTAGGCCCAGCATTCTCTCCACTGAGTGATCTTACTTCTTGTCTTAGAGTCTGTAGCTTTCTTCAAAGTTCAACTAAGTATTAGTGTTCTTTGCCTCTTCAAATTACTTTGTCTATATTTTGTGCATAGTTAGCTCTGTATGTGGTATTTTCTGCCAAGGTACTTGAATTATTCTGTTATTGCTATTTTCCCCATTCCCTAAGAGCATCTTGCATACAGGAAATATGTGATAAATATCTATTAAACTGAATTCAAGAAATTGGTAGCAGTACTTGAGGTTGTCTGGATAAAAGAATTTTCCTATGCAGTAGGAAAGTACTCAAAGAAAACTTGGATCTTTTCCACCCACCTCTCACTACCCATGCCATGTGGTCCTTCATGCCACGTGGGTAATAGGACAAAGGCCGCATACACATGTATACAACATTGATGGTTCAAACTTTCACAATGTTTATTAAATGTCAGAACAACCCAGAGCAGTGACTTCTTTTCTGCTGCTGGAGTTCTGACTTTCCTCATGTCAGAATGGATCAAAGTTGTCATGAAAGCTTGGTTTGAATTTAAAGTTTGAGCATGTTTAATGCCCCAATTAATTTTAAGCATGTTCTATGTTGTTAAACACACAAGGAAATTATTTAAATACCTCCCCCAGGGAGTCCGCTGCTTAAGAATCTCAATTTGATGCAATTTATAAAGTCAATTGCTCTAAACTTAAGTGAATTATTTCTATTTTTTTTCTTTTTTGACTAGGATGGCTGCAGATTTCTGCATTAGGCTGGATGTTAGAATGATCTACTTTAGATAATCAGAAATGAGTATTACCTGTCAAAACTTGGTAAGGACATGCAGTAAAGGGAAAGGGGAAAAAGATCACTGATAAGCTTCTCAAGTTATTACCTTCGAAAATCAATTATCTGCTGTGAGGTAACAACAGCGAACAGCTTTCTGGAAAGATGAGAGAGAAAGGTAGCAAGAATGGATTAATGGAGCAGTTAGCAGAGTATTGATTAGTCCTCAAACTAGCAGGGCTAAGTCAGGAACTTCCTTCAAAGGGCAAAAGTCTATTTTACCCAAATAATAGTTTAATGACTATTTTTTAAAGAGGTAGAGACAAATCAATCATTTTTTCATCACATAAATGGCATAAAGCCATTGGGTGGATGTTATGAGTAGAGAATTTTAAGCTTCAACATCTTTATATTATTCGTCAAACTCTCATCTTGTGGGGGAATTGTGAAGAAACATTAAGCACTCTTCAAATTAATAAGCATAGATTTCAGTGTAGGGGCTAACATTTAGAGGGACAAACACACCAGAAGTTATATTAATTTTGCCTTAAATCAATAGAAATGGCTAAGATCTCTTGAAAAAAAATGATAGGGGGTATGGCATTGTGAATACAAGTTATCCCCAAAGTTGTTGTGCAATTTCAGGTTTCAGAATATTATGCTTCAATCTTTTTTTTAAATTCTTTGTCATATAAATTCTCAGCTAGAAGTGGCTGAAGTAAAGTTTTGTTTAGATCCAATTACCTAAAAGAAAACAATCAGAACATTTTTAAATAAGAATTCTGAACATGTTTGGTGAACTGGAAGTGGAAAACAACAATGGAGAAATGATTTCCTAATTTCCTAATGCAAAGACCCTCTGAATAAAACATCTTTTAAACCATCACTGCAACTAACATCAGGCTGTAATTTATATCTGCTATGAATAAATACATATGTATTAATATAAAAAGTGTAATTATGTATTTTTAAGGGGGGAAGTATCTTTATTCTTAACTATATATAATCACCATGTTGGATTGTGGGAGGGAGACTGTTGATAGAACTGAGTTTAAAGATTTCTATTGCCAGAATATGAGAAGCAGATAAAGTACTGGGATAATGGAATACAGAAGTTCAGGATTTTTTTTTGGTGGTAGAGCTTGGCTTTGGAAAAGGTGGAAATAGGAAACCATTCCACAATTATTAGTTAAGGGGGCATGAGAATGGAAAGTAGACTTTTTGTTAGCAGTGGTTAGGCTTGAATAATAAAGATTAGGAAAACGAGTAGAGGAGATTGACATGTCAGTCCAGTGAATGGGACACAAAACAGACTGAAACAGTTTAAGGGAGAGATTGAAGCAGCTAGGTGGTACACTGGATAAAATGCTGAAACTTCAATTATCAAGACTAAGTTAAAGTCCTACCTCAGACACTTAGTATCTGTGTGTTGCTGGATAGGCTCATTAATTTCTCTCAGCCTTACCTTTTTAATCTATAAAATGCAATAATTACTGCACTGATCTCAGAGTTACTGTGAGATAATCAAATGAGGTAATATAACATTTATATTATAATATATATTATAATAAATATAATGTCATATTAATATAATATAAAGATATATAATATAATATATAAGGTAATATAATATTTATCTTTGATGACTTTTATCTTTGTGCACCTTGCAAACCTTAAAGCACTTTATAAGTGTTACCTATTATTATATTGCTAAGAAAATTTGCAGCAAGAGTGAGTTGCACAGGTCTCATTCTAGTTTTTCAATGATGAAGGGAAAAGACCTGGGTCAGTGAGTTGTTAGAAATGCTTGGTTAATTAGTTGGATGTTTTGCTCTATCACAAAATTTCTAGTTATGCTATGGCTATTTGACTGACATTTTTAGAAGTCTTACTGCTTTATGCTTTTCAGATAAATTGGGTAGAACAGCTGGAATTTTCCAAAATGAATTTCCATAACAGGATTGCCAAAGTGTTCCACTGTCACAAAATGCCCAATATTTATTCACAGTATGCATACATGGGTTTATTACTTCATTGCTACTAACATTCATATATTAGCTTTTAGTTATAAAGTCTTTTTAAAAATTAAATTCCTTTTAGATGAATTTTGAATACTGAGAAAACAAAGAGTTTATTAATTTGTTCAAGATGCCGTCTCTGAATTTGTCACATGTATTACCATGAATCTGCAAAAAATAAAATAAATAAAATAAGATTTTGTCAGTTTTTAGTATCTTTTGTATTGTTGTACTTTTATCTTTGATGACCATTTAACTTTTCAGATATTTATGTGTTATTTCTCCTATCCTAATAGAAGATAATTCTGTACTCTTTTTAAGTCAAATACCATTTTATATTTCTCTATACCCTCTACTAGCCACCTGAGTATCTTTTACATAAGTGGCACTTAGTATTTATTTGTTGATCAATTTACCCAAACTTATAGGATCTCAATTTCAAACAAGTTGTTAAGAATAAAACATCGTAAAAGTATCATGGTTTTCTTTAGGGAAATGCAATAGTGGACCTTAATTGGAGTGGGTAATAGGATGATGAGATTCCTAGAAGTAAGCTTCACTATTTTAAAAAATTCAATTAAAAAAATTGTCCCTGAAATTATAGACAAAAAAATTTTAGGATTTTGTCATTCTTGTTGTTTTTGTTGTTGTTGTCACAATTGTTAGGTCTTTGAAATTTTCTTTAAGGAAACTTTCATCAATATTCCTCTTCTTGATCTTTGAGAGGGAGAGTTGCTGTCAAGTTTGAGTAAAGATCAATTGTAGCAGGTTTATTATGACATCATAGGATAGTCATATGGCATTGATTTCAAAATGATAATTTTCTGTGTCTTTCTTAGCAAATCACTGAAGAACTCAGTGACCTAAGCAATAGCTAAGACAGAAAATTGCAGGACAGATGTCAATCTGCAATGGAATAGTTTCCTTGTTACACATTGTTCCATATTGCAATGCAAGCATTGGTGGGATAGAGGGGGAGAACAGAACAAAATAAAATAAAAGTCTTATGCACTGATAGTGGTAAATATGTCCAGGGTCTTGAATGAAGTGTCACCCCCTAGTATGCTTTTAAGTAACCTGATCTTGTATCTTCAAAGCTTTGATTTGGGGCTTATATAAAATCATTTATGTGAGACTGCTGAATGAAATATCCTCAGAAAGTTCACATTGTGATCATATCTGTATTTGTGGATTTTACAAATAAATTTCAATAGAATAGTTTATGGTATTTTATTTCTGTCTACCTCTTTATCTATCTATCTATCCATCTATATGTGTATATATAAATCTCTATTACTGAACTACTGTTTAATAATGTCATTTCATTTTCAAAATTGACACAATTATTTAATTCAACCAGTTCTTTAAGTGAACATGTTCTATGAGCATGTAAAGTGGTGAAAAATTTAATTGTGTTACCCCAGGTATTTAGTGAATCAACCATCAGTAATTTGGAAATGCAGCAAATCAAGTCAGGAGTCAAGAAATGGTTCAGGGTAGAGTGCATGAATTTATAACATTCTATGAAGCTGTCCACCCTCCTTCAGAATGGAAATTTCTGAAATAATTATGATTGGAATGTTCCCACTTTGAGTATTTGCTCAGGAAGTCACAAAAAATTAATAAAATGTATTTAAATCACTTTTCTTATGCTTCTGTTCTTAAAATGAGTAGAAAAATGTATGCAAATCTTTGTCATTCATATTAAAGTATTTATTTCAAGTGGTATTGTGTACTAAGGAATTCCATACAATTCCAACTTCCCCACCCCCCAAAAATAGCCTATCCTGTTAAGCACTTAATTCTCAACTCAGTTATTTGAGGAATCTAATTGATTGAATTTGGATGATTGTCTGATTAATTGAATAGATAAGATTTCAGAGAAAGATCTGAGCTCCATTGGAAGATCTTAAAAAAACCACACACACAATTAGAGGAGAGGAGGGAACAGACATTTATATAGCACATATTCTTTGTTAGTCACTGTGCTAATCACTTTACAGATTACCTTATTTTATCTTCACAAAAATCCTGAGAAGTATTATTTTTATCCCCATTTTACAGGTGAGGAAACTGAGAAAGACTGAGGTTAAGTGATTTGCCTTGAGTCACATAACTAGTAAGTATCTAAAAACAGATTTGAAATCAAGTCTTATTGACTCTAAGAAATAGATAGTGTTCTCTGCATTGTGGCACCTAGCTGCATCTATTAGAGAAACTCATCCCTTGTTCCAGGGACCATTTATCTTTGAGAGCATGGATGAAACAAATGTTGAGTACTACAAGCCAGTTATCTATCATAATACTTGATTATACTTTTTTTTGATGGATAGGGTGGAATTGGAAGTCATCAGTGTCCAACCTCTCAATTTCAGACCTCTGGGGAGCTTCCAATGTGGAAATTCCCTCCACCGATGCAGATTGGCAAATCATCTTTAATTAAATGATTTAATTTTAGAGATTTTCTTGATATTGTAACTATTCTCCAAAGCAAGAACTTGAATACAGATCTTCTTGACTTCAAAGTTGGCCCTCTTTCTGCTACTCAATCATGTCTTCCAATCACTGCTAAGACATGGAATTTCTCAGCTTGTTGATTTTCATTATATGCAACAAGCAGGATTAAGAAGATTCATGCAGCTGCACAAACAACAGTTAGCATCATGGCAAATATCCAGTTCATGGTATAAGGCCTTGATCAAATGAGCACTCTCAATCATCTGAAAGCCACAAAGTGAAATTAAATAGATAAAATACCCAAAAGAAATTATAGACTAAACAAAAGCACATACCACAGCAATAGAATGGTGTGCCAAGTCACAGTATTTTACAAAATAACTAAGTTTTGTTTAGCTTTAGTAAATACTGGTGCTCATGTCAGGTGGCATCTGTCTTAGTTCCAGTGGTAAAGTTTAAATTAGGTTCATAAGCCCCTCAATAAACATAAAGGTTAACAAACATATATCTTATGCTGTTACTGTCAACATTTAGAAAACTGTCTTATGTAAAGAATAAAAGAATGTGTGCTCAAAAAGAAAAAAAAAGAATGAATTTCCTAAGGTGCTCCCTTACAACTTGAGAAATCACCCTTTAATGTGGTGCTATTATATTAGACAAGTTTGAAATCAGTCCTTCTATCTGAATGTTTCATATGTTATCTGTCAAAAAGATCAGCTTGCAGACTTTTAAGCAGAAAAATCTCATATGCTGTGGAAAAGCTGAGTCTTTTTAGTAGCTGTGTTAATTTTAGTTTAGCATTATTATGGCAAATAGTTGCCAGGCAAAATCTGCAAAGGAAGGAGAATTGTAGATAGGTCTGCCACTCTCTGAACAAGAGATGTTATATTTTATTTTGGTATTTGAAACTGAAATGTCAGAGGATGTAAGGGTCACAATGTAACTTTGCGTGTTGTGTCTAGAGATAAGAAGACCTTGAGTTCAAATCTAGCTTAGAAATTTGCTCATTGTTAGATTCTGGGTAAGTCACTTAACTTCAGTATGCCTAAATTTCCTCATCTGTAATGTTGGGATACTAGAACCTGTCTTTCAGGAGTATTGTGAGGATGAAATGAAACATATTTGTAAAGTGCTTTGTAAACCTTAAGGTACTATTTAAGTGCTAGTTAAACCAACAAATTCATTTCCTGTTGACCCTTAGATTAAGGGACTTGAATATCATTATTTGTCTTAGAATCTGGTGTACTATTCTATTTTTTCAGCATACTGCAGTTTGTATAGATATTTCCCAGTTGATGAATATCTGTTGTGTTTCCCAGTTTTTGCTATTTAAAAGAGCACAATTTAATTTCACAAGTCTTTTTGCAAATATGTGCAATCATATTGACACAATATAGCCAAATATCCCATGAAATTATGTTTTCTTGCCTTTGGGCACAACATAAAATCAAGTCTACCAATAACTTGGGTATGTGAGTAATTCTACCACTTATTTGCATCATTCTTTTGTCTTATGGTTCAATTTATAAGGAGAACATCAAAGTTGATATTGAATGTGAAGAAATCAAATGAAGACTCTCCAGAAATAGGGAACTATAATTTAGTTAGAATGTAGAGGAGGGAATCTAGGCATAAGCACTGAATTTATGGAATTCTCTCTCCTTCATGTACCTCATTTGTATTTTTTTTATATAATCTGCGCACTACCTCACTTATGTTTATTGCACTTACCTCACTTGTGCCTTCTATAATCCTTGACTACCTCACATGTATTGCACATTTATTTTGTTCACACTACTTCATATTTGCCTTATGTAATCTCTGAATACGTTGTTACTTTTTGTTTTCCCCAAGACTGTGAGCCAAACCCGGGCGGGGTAAGGACAGTTCCCCCCTTATCCCCTGATTACACTCCTCTAAGATGTGAAATACCCATCCGAAACAGGAGCAGGGAGGGGCGGAGGAGAGAAA
This sequence comes from Pseudocheirus occidentalis, assembly GCA_028646575.1. Lineage (NCBI taxonomy): Eukaryota > Metazoa > Chordata > Mammalia > Diprotodontia > Pseudocheiridae > Pseudocheirus > Pseudocheirus occidentalis. The sequence continues at coordinate 22,955 of JAQQSW010000564.1, read as the reverse complement.
TTCCATTCTTAAGCTCAGCTAACAAAAAAACCGGAACAGGAGTGGAGGGGGAAGGGAAAAAGTTCCCACTCAGCTGGGCAGAGACGGCCCCCCCCTTCGTTTCCTCACTCCCCTGATTAAGCACCCAATCCTGGAGCAAGGGGTGGAGAGGAAACATCCCAACCAGGAGTTGGGTCCCTGGCTGAACAAAGAAATGGGGGCAGGGATGGCCGCTTACGCCTGGCTGCCTCCCTAGTTTATGTGAGGCGCCCAATCCCGAGTTGGGGGGAGGGTGGAGGAAAGATGTCATGATCCAGAAGAATGAATCTGAGCCACAAGGAATGTTTCTTTGTTAGAGTTCTGGCCCAAAATGTGCCCTGCCCCGCCTCCAATAGGAATGGACCTGGCGGAAATGAGGCTTGCTTGATCAGTTGTCCCTCTCCTGGGCTGAGAGTGACACAACCAACAGGAATCTAAAATGCCAAGAGAACATAATCTGATGAAACCTGGGGTATAATAGTCTGAGCCTAGCCTGGGGGCTCCGGCTTTCTCCTGCACTTTTGAAGTAGGAGGAGCTCCAGTTCCTGGGAACTGCCAAATAAAAGATATTCCTGTTCACCAAAAGACGTCCTCTAAGAGTTTTTAATTGGGTAAATGGATTATCTTACCCCACACAATATCATTTGGTTCCTCCAGAAGTACTTCAATTACTTGGCCATGGGGCAAGGATACTTAATAGTATCCTTAATACTTAATAATACTTAAAGTATTAACATTTATAAATGGTATGAAAACTAGATTTTTAAAGCACCTTCTCTTCTTTTTCTTCTATGGTAACCTGAAAAGCCAAAGAGGGGTGTATATGACTGAAGGTCATTTTGTATTTTTCTTTGCTTTATGGTCAAAGAATTCATCGTCAAGTGGCCACCCTACTGGATATGAACTCCTCTGTACTTGCTTATAATTCCCAGGGAAGGTAAAAAATGATACACATAAACATAAATTTATTCCATAGAAAGGCTAAAAAATAAATTACAATGTATCACAGTATGTTGTAAATAATACATGAAAGAACTAAATAATATATATGATAGGACTTCAGAGAGACAGAGTTCCCATTGGGACTGGTCAGAGAGGTTTTTACAGAGGATACAGGACTTGAGTCAGACATTGAAGAATATACACAAATTCTTTCATTTCAGTAGCCTGAGAAAGAGAGAAATCAACATTCATGTTGAAAAAGCATGTGCAAGGTGTAATGAGTCAAAGGAAAAAGCAGCTGACATATAGAGTGCTTTGAAGTACTTTATATGCATATAAAAGCATACTTATGAAGTAAATAATATGTAGCGCTTTGAATGTATGCAAAATGCTGTTACCTACACCATTCTCATTTTAGCCCCATAATAACCCTTTGAGATAATACCCAGAAGATGATACTTATGTTGCAGATTAGAAAATTGAAACTTAAAAGAATTAAGAGACTGCCAATGGCCATGTACATAATAAGTATCAGAGTTAAGCCCTGAACCAAAGTCTTGCAAGTTCTAGACATAGAATTTTATTTCAATACTGTAGAGGGTTTGTGAAAGTGGGAGATGAAGTTGAAAACAAATTTGACATGCATTCATAGAACAAGTTGGAATATCAAAGTGAAGAATGCCATCAGGGCATTTGATCAGGGTAAGTACATAATAAAACTAATAAATATTTGTAATTTCATCTCATAGCAGTATGCATTATTAATGGAAGGGATGAATGCTTAAGAATATAGACAGAAGGGGCAGCTATGTGGCACCGTGAATAGAGCACCAGCCCTGGAGTCAGGAGGACCTGAGTTCAAATCCAGCCTCAGACACAACACAAAAACTAGCTGAGTGACCTTGGGCAAGTCACTTAACCCCAATTGCCCACCAAAAACCAAAAAGAAAAAAGAAAAAGAGAATATAGAGAGAAGCTAGGAAGATACAATAATCCAAACATGAAAGATCAAGTATGAGAAAGTAAAAGAAGTGATAGATATTAGAGATATTAGGAATAAATAATTAAGTAATATAATGCTAATTAATGGAATGTGGTGATAAATGTAACTCCAAGATTTTGAGCTTTCTTGATTGAAAGGATCATAGATTTATAGCTAGACAAGATTTTAAAATCTATGAAGAAACAATAGGCCATATTCAGGAAGGGATTGCATTAAGATTGTGTTCATGTGGTATGATTAATTGAGAAAAGGATTGATTTTGATTTGATCTTTTTTGTGTGACACCTTTTGCCAAGAGTGTATGTGTGAGTGAATGAGTGTGTGTGTGTGTGTGTGCCTGAACGCTTGTGGGTGCATTTCTACTTTCACTTGGATCACTCAGAATGTTTTACTTTGACCCAGTAAAAATAGATTGAGCAGTATCACATATTGAGATAGTTTCTTGTTAATTTAATGCTGAATTTTGTTGCTTTTCCTTTGATTTAAAAAAATATGTTGTTCCTTAAAGAGAAATAAAATTTGTGTTTTTTAAAGGGTATATTTTAGTACCACTTAGAGATATTACAGTAATTATTGGTGTTGGGAAGTCAAGCACTTCAAGGATCATTTAAGCCTACAATGAAGCAAGATAAAGCTCTGAAGTTTAAAAGAAGATATAGTGGAAAAACTGTAACAAAGTCAAGAATTGACAGCTATTTCTGTGATATATTTTAACCCTAAAATAAACAAACAAACAAAACAATCAAAGGGTACTGTAAAATCAGGGTTATTACTGATTTCTTTACAGGTCAATGGAGGCTTTCTGACATGGGAAGAACAATAAGAATACCAAATAAAATAAACAAACTAAATCCCTTTTGGGAGAAAAATAGCTGGAGAAGGAGAGAGAGAAAGAGAGAGAGAGAGAGAGAGAGAGAGAGAGAGAGAGAGAGAGAGAGAGAGAGAGAGAGAGAGAGATGAATGAACACACTTCTCATGCAAAAAACAATGCAAAGATAAAGAGGGTGGACTTGAAGACTGGAACAAGAATTATTTTTATGGATAAAATATTTTTTTCATGTCTAACTTCAACAAAAGTGTTGTTAGAAGTTCAGTTATTCTTGTTAAAATGTAGGGATTTTTATCATATTGTAAAATATCAAGTCAACAAAATTTAGGGTTTTTTAAACTTCTAATATACTTAGAAGTTGTATGCCCTTTTGAATGAATTATGAATTCTCATAACATTGATTAATAAAAAAGAATTGCTTTAGAATTTCAAAACAGAAGTGAAATATGGAATATCTATTTTGTACCACACAAAAGGTTGAGGAATGTAGCCTATATATGGAGATAGATGTCTATGAACTTGGATGATGTAAACCCAATTGAAAAGCTATGGATTATAATGAAGGTTGGATTTGTAGGAACTATTTATCAAATATATGTTTAATATCCAATGTTTAAAAATGAGGTTGCTGATTAAGAACCAAAGAATATCTCAAAGTATTATGAACTCCAAGAAAAATCTGAATTGACCACAGACCATGAAGGATCTCAAGTAGGATTTTGAAAATCAAGTAAGATAAGTAGAGGAAAAATTGGGAAGAGAAATGAGTGATGCAAGAAAATCATGACAAACAAGTCAACAGCTTACTAAAGGAGACTCTCTCACACACATACACACAAACTACTTAAGAAAATAACACCTTAAAAATAAACTAACTTAAATGGCAAAAGAAGTCCAAAATTCCAATGATGAAAAGAATGCCTTTGAAAGCAGAATTGACCAGATGGAAAAGGAAGTTCAAAGGAAAATAATTCTTTCAAACTAACATATACACACAATATATTCATATGTGTGTACATATATGTTCTATGTGTGTATATACATATATCTGTGTATGTGTATAGGTGTGTGTTTATATTTATAGATAGACAGAAGGCACAGTTTTAATTGCATATGAAGGGGTGGTATCTAAAAATAGCATTGAGAGAGCAATAGATTTGTAGAAGGAGAAAGGGAGAGATAGAATAGGGTAAAATATCTCACATAAATGCAGCAAGAGAAATCAGTTACAATGGAGGGGAAGAACAGAGATGTTAGAGGGAATGATTCAGTCTCATTCTCATTGGACTTAGGTTAAGGAGGGAATAACAAATACACTCATTTGGGTTTCTTGCCCTGTAGGAAAGTGTGTGTGTGTGGGAAGATGATAGGGGGTGGATGATAGAGGGAAAGGCAGATTGGGGAGAGGGTAGTCATGAGCAAATACTTTTGAGAAGGGGTAGTGTCAAAGGAGAAAAGAGAAAAAGTGGGAGGTGGGATAAGATGTAGGGAAATATAGTTAGTCTGTCACAGCATAACTACTATGTAAATATTTTGCATAGCTACACATGTATGACCTATATTGAATTGCTTGTCTTCCCAGTGCAGATTGGTGAGGAGAGAAGAAGGGAAAGAATCTGGAACTCAAAGTTCTTTTTTAATTAACTGATTTGTTTATTTACTTTTAGTTTACAAGATTCAGTTCCACAATCTCTTGAGTTTCAAATTTTCTCCCCTCTGTCTCCGCTCTACCCCCATGGCAGCTTGCAGTCAAGTATAGGATCTGAAAATACTTTCACATTGGACATTAGTCTGGTTGTAAAAAAGAGTTGTAACCAATGGAGTGAACAATGGGAACGAAGAAACAATCCAAACATGGAAAAGAATGAGAGCATGTAGATTGCTCCAGTCTCCATTTAAACTCTGTTCTTTCTAGATCTTTCCCTGAATATAGACATCTTCCATCCTAAGACTTTTAGAGATGTCTTATAATTGTGTGTTTCTGAGAAGAGTCCAGTTTATCAAAGTTGGTCATCACACATACAATGTGTCTGTGATTGTGTGCAAATATCTCCTGGTTCTGTGCTTCTCACTTAGCATCATTTTGTATAAGCCTCTCCACGTAGATATGAAGTGCATCTCCTTCCCATTTCTTGTAGCACAATAGTTTTCCATTACATTCATATAACACAACTTGTTCAGCCATTCCCCAATTGATGGGCATCCCCTTAATTTCCAGTTTTTTTGTCACCACAAAGAGAGCTGCAATAAATATCTTTGTACATATGGATCTTCCTCCCACTTCTATGATACAATCTTTTTGGGATACAACCCCAGAAGCGGTATTACTGGGTCAAAGGGTATGTGATTATTTACAGCCCTTTGGCCATAGTTCCAAATTGCTCTCCAAAATTGTTGAATCAATTCACAACTCTATCAACAATGCATTAATGTTCTAATTTTTCCCCATCCAC